>RJWJ010037341.1:0-15578 GCA_004363605.1 Indri indri | reverse complement strand
TAGGCATGTTCCTATTCTTTTAAATACCTATCTACACACACACACACACACACACACACACACACACACACACACACATTTACAGAGAGGGAGGAGGGAGGGAGAGAAAAAGAGAGGGATCTGGCTTGAGCAGCTAGGGAAGTAGTGTGACCATTAGCTAGGACAAGGAATTTAGGAGAAATTAACAGTGTAGGTGCTGAAGATACTGAGTTTATGTTCAGTTTGCCCTGTGAACTATCCTGGGGATATGTCACACAGGTGGCTGGATACATAGGTCTGAAGCTCCAGAGAGTTTCAGGCTATAGACACAGATTGGGAGGCATCAGCATTTAGGGGTTGCTTAAACTTTAGGAGTAGATGGCACTGCCCTGAAAAGGAGTGAGGAAAAGAGGGCTGGCAAAGACAGACCCCACCACCACTGCCACCCCTGGAAGCAATACTACTTACAAGGTGGGCAAAAGGAGTCCACACAGCAAAGAATAATGTCTGCGAGACTGCTAGCAATCCATAGTTCTACTACCACACCCTGTTACTGGAAACATGTAACCTGTTTCCACCTTGTTGATAAAATGCACAGGTGCTCTCCTCCATTACCTCCCCCCTCTCAAGGGTCTGTGTGTAATTATGACTCATGCCTTTAACCCTTTACTTCAGGAGACTTCTCACCTCCTTGCAAAGGTCAACCAATCCCTTCAATCAGCTGATTTCTCAGTTCTCTCCTATCACCTCTGATGGTCCACTCTCAAGTACGCCCTTTCTCAAGCATGTTCAGCATCTCCTCTCACTGGTTTTGTCTCCTTTGCCTACAAATACGTCAGGATTTTCTCTATCTTAAGAACTCCAGTTGGTATGATTGTCTTAAATATTTCCTGCTTGATGTTTCCCCCCTATGGTGCCAAACTATTTCTCCAATGCGTGGTCTACACTCGGCCCTCACTTCTACAGCGCTCTTCCTTTTAACTGCAACAGTGTCTTCCAAATCCCTAAGCTGAAACCGCCCTCTCAAAAGTTGTCAATAATCTTATCTTAAAAGCCAATGCATTTCATTTGGCCATCTCAGTCTTTGATCTTTCTGCAAGTTTGATGATGCTGACCACTCTTCTTTCTTGAAAACTCTTTCCCGTTTGGTTCAACAGACATTGATTGAACACCTCTTAGGTGCTAAAATAAAAAAAAAGAGATAATATTTGGTCTTTGAGCGTGAGGAGTGTAGCCTAGTTGGGGCAGTGTCAATGAATTTAGCAACAGAGATCTATGCCCTGGTGAGAAAGGCTTCAGGAGGGCAGCGGAGGCTGACCTCAGACTACCATGAGTTGAGGAGTAAAGCCAACTTATAACGGGAGGAGAGGGAGAAGAAATAGCAAATGCAATAGATTCTGTCAAGAAATTTGTTGAAGAAGGGAAAAAGAGAGAAAGAACTTTCTAGAAAATGCCTAGAAGGGACTATAGGACAATGGAGCAGTGTTTTCAGGATGTGGAGAAAAGTAGGGGAGGGAATAGCAGGAGTGACAAACTCAGATGGCTCGAGGAGTCAGGGAGGTAATGGAAATGAGTGAGGTGGTCAGCGGTAAGCCTTAGGGAGTCATGGAGACTGGAGAGACCACGGCCCATCTAAAGAAGTCAACTCTCTCATGTTACCAATGAGGTGTTCTTACACTGAAGGGAAGGTGGAAGTAGACAGGGAAAAGTTGAAAACAGAGGAGAGTAAGGAGGAAATTGATGGGGCAAAGTCCTGGAAGGACCAAGAAGAGTTGGAATCTGTATCATAGAATTAGTATGAACAGAAAGAGAAAGCTCTTCCGCTAAAATCACACTTAAGCATGTATGATTTTTGGTGTTTTTTTGTTATTGTTTTGGGGGTTTTGTTTTTTTGTTTTGAGACAGGGTCTCGTTTTGGCACCCCAGCTAGAGTGCAGTGGCATCATCATAGCTCACAGCAACCTCAAACTCCTGGGCCTAAGGGATCTTTCTGCCTCAGTCTCCCGAGTAGCTGGGACTACAGGCGCACACCACCATGCCCGGCTAAGTTTTTTATTTTTTGTAGAGATGGGGTCTCACTCTTCCTCAGGCTGGTCTCAAACTCTTGACCTCCTGCAAGCCTCCCGCCTCAGCCTCCCAGAGTGCTAGAATTACAGGTGTGAGCCACTGTGCCTGGCCAAGCAGGTATGATTTGCGGGTGGGAAAATATTCCTCCTTTTGGTACCATATACTAGAGAGGTCATAGACTGGTGAACCAAAACAGCTGGCCTACAGATGTGGGTTCTTTGACCTGTACAGAGTTTTAAAATAATCTGAATTGGTTGCCGATGCTTAAAAATCATGAGATTTCAAATAAATATCTGGATTTCCACCTTCCTCTTATAAACTGGAAGCTGTGGCAACACTCACATTGGTAACATGAGACAGCTGACTTCTTTAGATGGGCCATGGCCTCTCCAGTCTCCACCACTCCCTAACGCTTACCCCTGACCACCTCACTCATTGCCATTATCTGGCTGACTCCTCGAGGCAACTGAGTTTTTCACTCCCGCTATTATTACCTCTCCTACTTCACAATGATTCTTCTGTCACTTTCAGTGGCTTCTCTTTCTTATATTGGATAACCGAATATTACTTCTGTTCTCAATCTTCTTCTGCATGTTTTTCCTCTGAGAAGTTGTTCAACTATCACTTCTATGTAGAC
The DNA here is from genome assembly GCA_004363605.1 of Indri indri. NCBI lineage: Eukaryota > Metazoa > Chordata > Mammalia > Primates > Indriidae > Indri > Indri indri. Next base: position 12,895 of record RJWJ010037341.1, on the reverse strand, counting down.
TATTTGCAACTCAGTACTATATTAATAAAATCATTAAATATTGATCATATAGTTTAATAGTCTCAATCTACAGAACATAGTTGGATAGCAACATTCTGTAACTCAAAAGAGCTTCAGAAATTAGCTTAATTTACGAATAAGGAAATTGAGGTCTAAGAGAGATTAAACAATACTTTTTCTACTTCTCTACACAATTCTGTGCAATTCATCAGCTGAGCTCCTACTTTCTGCAAGGCACTGCGGGGGAATATAAACTTGAATAAGACAATGTTCCTTCTCTCAAGGAACTCACTTCTGTCAGAGAAGACCGACAACGCACACAAAGTAAAATGCAGTAAATCCGGTAGCACAGAAAAGAATATAATACTGTGGGAAAACAGAGGGAAGCAAAGTTCTAATGCTGTTGTGTGTACGTCTTTACTATACGAGGAAATAGACTCACACAGATTAAGGGATTTGTCCAAGGTGACACTGTTAATTAAAGGCAAGCCTAGGTCTAGAAATCAGGTCCCCTGACTCCAACTCCAGCACTCTTTCCTTTATACCTCAGTGTGATATATCAGCCCTTACCTCTCCTGAGCACTATCCTGTATTGTCAGCAGCCTGCTAGGCATTCCTTCTAGTTAAGGGGGATCAAAATCCTGTAGCCACATACAATAGTACACACCACCACAACAACACATCTCATATCTCCTCAGGCAATAAATCCTGTTGTCCTTCGAAATGTTTTTTTTTTTTTTTTGACACAGGGTCTCACTCTGTCTTCCTGGCTAGAGTGCAGTGATGTCATCGTAGCTCACTGCAACCTCAAACTCCTGGGCTCAAGTGATCCTCCTGCCCTAGCCTCCCAAGTAGCTGGGACTACAGGCACACGCCACCACATCTGGATAATTTTTCTATTTTTTGTGGAGGTGGGTCTTGCTCTTGCTCAGGCTGGTCTTAAAACTCCTTCGACCTCAAGTAATCCTCCCGCCTAAGCCTCTTAGAGTGCTAGGACTATAGGTGCGAGCCACCACACCCACCCTCAAAATGTCTTTTATCCAGGCCTTTCTTTGGCAACCACTTCCACTACCCCAGCAGAGAGCCTTATCTTAATATGGTTTTGCCTTCAGCTCTGATAGACTCATAGAGCCTGAGAGTTGAAAAGATCCTTGGAGGCTGTCTATACTCAACCTTCAACCAAAGGATGCATTGCTCCTAGAGTACTGCTGATCCGACACTGGTCAGCCAGCTGCTGTGCAGGGCACTCGCTTCCTACCTTCAGAAGCAGCTCATTGCACTAGCAGACACCCAGGTAATTATCAAGTTCCATCACTCACCCACTCGACATGTTTACCGACACAGAGCGTTCTCTATGCCTGATACATTGCTTGAGACACTACAGATTTAGCTGCACAAGGTCCCCACTGGCTTTAAGTGACTTTCAGTTGAGTTTCATCCTAAGATGGAGATAATACTACCTGTCTTGAAGGCTTGTTATGAGGGTCACCTGATATAACATGCATAGACATGCTCGGCTACCGATTGCAATTTATGTAAGGCTTTTCCCCTTCTCTCCAACTATGTAATGTATTGGAGGGAGTGTGATTCCATCATCATCTTTTAAGTTATATTTTATACATACAAAAGAATAATTATAATTTATGTTATATACATAATAAAATACCCCAAATCTACCATTTAACCCAATAACTAGAACATTACCAATGTCATCCACCTGTGTTTTTTCCCATCCTGTCTCCAATCTCTCTCCAAGGTAACTACTAATACATTTTGTGTTTATTAGCCCTTGGTTTTTTCCAGCATTTTACCGTATGTACCTAAACAATATATTGTTTGATTTTGCTTGCTTTTGAACTTTATAAAAATGGTTTCAAATGTTTGCAGGGTTTTGGGATTTTTTTCATTCAATATTATGTTCCTAAGATTTACACGCACCAATTATGTGCTGTGTACCCCCACCTTCCAAGCCTCATCTCCTTCACGCAGCCTTCTCAGATCACAGAGCACAAAGTGATCTTTCCCGCTTCTGAACGCCTCTAAGCACTCACTGTTTATTTTTTTTAAAAGGACTGAGACTGTGCCTTGGCTTTTCCTTTATCATAAGTGTCATCACCTCAACTAGACACAAGCTCCTTGGAGAACAGGGAGGTGGCTTATCATGGTAAAAGAGGACCGAATGGGGAGTTGGGCCGCTTGGGTTCCAGGCCATTTCACCTTGACCGGCAGTGTCCTCGCACTTGTCCCCTTCACCTTCCTGCGCCTCAGCTTCTTCACTTGATAACCTATCTGGAGGGGTTGTGAGGAATTCCTGAGATAGTTAGTGGATGTAACGCGGTTTGTAAACTGCGAAGCGTTCTCCTCCAATCAATGTTCACGCTACTGTTGGTCCCCAGCTCCCAGAGGGGCCTCTGCACAGAGACGCAGGTGACTCGCCGGCTGTGTTTGGGGACCGTCGCGTTGCCCCCAAGGGCAGGGACGGAGGTGCTTCTTTTCTTCGGGATCTCCCAGACAGCGCTAGGTCCGGACGTAGCGTTGACGGAGGTTAGGGGTCAGGGAAAACTGCCAGAAGGACTGAAGGCGTTATCATCGCGTTAAATCGAGCAGGGCTACGGAAGCGGTTAAGTTCACGCATGCGTATCTTCTCTTCGAAGACCGGGTGAGACCCAGCCAAAATTGGTTCGCTCGGCTCGGTTTTTTCCCCATACTGGGGGCTACATCTTTTGTGTACGCATGCGTCTTGTACAGGCTGCGGTTGGCTGATCATCCTATCTGTCATTGGAGGAGCCAATGGAGTGAGCCTGGGGATCCACTTCCCGCCCAACGGTAGGGGGCGCTGAGGGTGTATTGTGGTCTTTGTCCGCACCCTCGCCGGTGTGGAGGAAGGGATTGACGAGTCTGTCCTGGCAGTGGGCGACAAGCATGGAAGTGTTGGTTGTCTCCACTGCCCTCGTTTACTGTGTCACAGAGGGGAGGGAAGTGGGGAGGAGGGTGTGGGAGGGTGTGGCGGGTCGGCGCTGCTTCCAAGCACTGTCCGAGGGCTATTTGCCAGTCAACCATTTATCCGAGCTTCTCCCGTGTGCCAGGCACACTGCCCGAGGCGCTTCGGAATACGGCGATCTTTGCCTTCGTGATAGTTTACAGCGTTGAGGAGATTAAACAAGTGACTTTATTGCCTTCCTTCTACCCCTTCTCCTTAGGTGGAGATTTTCTCTTTTTGAACCCGGAACCGCGGTGTCGTCCCAGCCTGCCTCTGGCTGGCAGGGCAGGAATTGGGCGCCATGGCCCGCACCAGCCTCCCCGACTCAAGCGAGGGTGGTGACACGAGCGAGTAGGGGCGCCACGGGTCCCGTGAGGGCGGGGCTTGGCAGTCGCGTGACTGGCCCGTAGGCGGGCCCTTCCTACCCCCTCGGGCCGGCGTCGTTGTCCCCAGCTTTTATTGGGCACGTGGCGGCTGATGCGCAGTAAATAGGAGTGACTCTCCCCTGCTAAGGCGTGGACTGCTCTTTACTAGACCAAACAAACTGCCAGGGCGAGGCCCTTGGTGCTGTAAACACGTGGAAGCAAGTACAAAGCAAGGGGGGGGCGTTTAAATGTGAAGCAATCCAACTGAAAGCACTAACTTCTGGGCCCCCAGGGCTGATCTAAACTAGACCTAGCCCAGAAGTGCGCGAGGGGAGGCAAGAACCAGGCAGGAGGCTGTATGAGCTTTCGCGTACCACCTCTTCTTCCTCTTGGGCCCCGGGTTTACCAGCTGTGAAATAAGGCAGAGGAATGGATGCGCCCCTTGGCCTGGCAGTAGTAACACACAATGATTTAAGACTGCGAACAGATACAAGCTGTATCTGCTCCAGTAGGAGCCACTTTGGAGCCTGGGGTGGGGTGGTCCTGTGTCCCTTCCACATCCGCTGTTTCTGAAACGTTTCCACAATCACAAGGCTGGAAAAGTTACTCAGCCAGCCCATGGGACTGAGGGGTGAGTCAGAAGAATATGAGCTAGAGAATTGGCCTGGCCTTCTTGGCTGGAACAATCAGATACCACCCTTTGCCTCCTGCCTCTCAAGAGCCACCTCTTTGCCGGTAGGAGCCCAGTGGGTGCTAATTCTTCCGTGGATCATATCTGAGCCCAGGAAACTGGGACCCTCAGGATCTGGCACTCCTTCAGGAGCTGGTCTTGCAGCTTGAAAGTAGAGGAGAAACTGGAAAAAGTCACCACGCCCTTGAATATTAAAAAAAAGAAAAAATCTATTGGGTTTGTAGCACTCTGCAGTTTACGAAGTGCACTTTCGCATGCATTATCTCATTTTTGCCTCACTGAGCGCATACTGTGTGCCAGGCACTGAGCCAGACACAAAAATGAATGAGGCAGTGCATTTTAAATAGGTGCTTTCAGTCCAGTTGTAGAGAGAAACTAGAAACTAGTACCTACATTTCCAGGTAGAATGAGGTAGGTGCTATAAAGAAGGGGCAGATTCCTAGGACATCTCATTGGAAGCTATCATAGCCAGCTGAACAGGACAAGGGAGGGAGAGAAACCAGGAAAAGTTTCATGGATAGAAAATTGTAGGAGTGAAACCTTAAATGATAGGAAAGGTTTCAAAGCTAGAAATAGGGGTGTTAGAGCAGTTTTTTGCTCTTCTTACCCAAGTTTATCTATTTCCACGTCTTTGACAAGTAGCAATAGTAAGTATTCCAGCTCTGAAATAATCTTCTAAACTCATCTTCTCTCCATGCCTTCCTTGGGTTTAGGCTCTCACTGTTTCTACTTGTAGAGGATCCTGACTGGGCCACTTGCCCCAGTGCTACATTAAATCCAAATGATTTTCAGCATTACTTTCAGGGGGAGCTTTGACTGGCAGGAGCTTTCCAAAATGCAAATCTGATCAAGTCCCTCCTCTACTTAAAATCTTTTGATGACTAAAAATCTTCCATGGAATAAAGTCCAAGTCTTGGCAATCAAGGCCCTTCATAATGAGGCCTCTGCTTACCTCTTCAGTTCTAGGTACTATGTCTTTGACCTGGCCCATAATGTTTGACTTCCTGAAGGCACCATTGTCTCTCCATACTTTATATGTTATTCCTGATAGAAGGAATGCCTTCCCCACCCTCATTTGGCCAGTTAACACCTACATGTCTACAAAATCCATCTCAAACACCTCCTCTAAGAAGCCTCCCCGATGTCCACTAGTTTGGATTTGAGTGTGCCTTATCTCTGGGTCCCAAAAGCCCACTTACATTCTTATGTGACATTTAACTCGGACTCAAGTGTTAATTGTTGGTTCACTCTTCTCTTATCCCCACTAGACTGTATGTTGCCTAGAGGAAGGAGCTGTCTTGTTCCTTTCTCTGTCCCTAGTGCCTAAAACACAGTATAGGTGCTTAATAAGTGTTTCTTCCATTTCAGACAGAAGATGGCATGAGCAAACCACAAAGGATCTGTCAAGGAAAGAAGTGGTCAGTCTGGTCTGTTTAGAGTCCAAGGGACACACAGGGAGTGGGATGGACTAAGCCTGGAAAAGGGGATTATATTGGCTCTTTGAAGGCCTTGGGAGCCAGACCAAGGAGTTTGGACTTTGTATGATGGGCAGTGGAGAACTATGAGGTGTTAGATTATCAGAGGTGGGTCAAAGATGGGGAGGATGGATCGTAGGAGGGGAAGGGAGGAATTAAAGAAAACAGGCAGCTATTAGCTATGTTATACAGAAATAGAGGCTGAGGAAGATTATGACTACCCAAGGCCACATAACTGGTAAGTGGCAGAACTAGCAGTTGAACTAGTTCTGGACTGTGCCAAGTCCAGAGATCTTTACCCAAGGAGTACGCAGTAGATGGGGCTTCAAGGTTGTTCAAGTGTGAGATGGATACTGCATCAATATATAGGTTATAACTGCAGGCATAATACTCAAATCGCTGCAGCTTAACACAACACACTTATTAATATTTTCTGTTCACACTCTGGTGCTGGACAAACACCTTAAGGTGGCTTAGCAATCCAGGCTGCTTTGATCTTCTAGCACTCCATCCCAACATATGCTTCTGTAATTCCCACAACAGGGAAAGAGCACTTGGAGAATCAGACACTAGCTGCATTTCAGAAAGGACACACATTATTTCCCATTACAGGCTGGTAGGTAGAACTAGTCCAGTGGCCCAGCTTGACTACACAGGGGCTGGGATGCACAGCTTTTTGTGTGTCCAGGAAGGGAAGAGAACAGGAAATATTTGTGGGCAATAGCAATGCCCTCCCAAGATGAAATGGGGTGATACCTATAGGGAAGGAGTGGTGGGCCAGGCAGTCTGAGGAACATTCAGGAGGTGTACACAAGAGAGAGGATTTGCTCACGATTTGGGTGTTAGATCAGGGCTGTCCTGACCACCTCAGGAAAAGGTCCCCTCTTTCATGGGCGTGGGGAAGCTAGAGAATACATCATACTAGTGGGTTCTCACTTCTAGCCATGTCTGTAGAGTCTGGGGAACTACAAAGACAGAAGGGAGGATGACCTGACTCAAATGGTTACTGGCAGAAAGCCTCAGTTCTTGGATATGTGGGCCTCTCCATAGGGCTGCTTAAGTGTCCCACAACATGGCATCTGGGAGGGAGAGAGAAGAGATAGAAACCAACCATGATTCACTGTGGGAGGAGACCACACAAGGACATGAATACCAGGCAGGGATAATCAGAGGTCATCTTGGACCTCCTGCTCAGCTCATTGTTCCTCTCTGCCCCTGCTGAGGGAGACATGAGGTGAACTCAGCAACGACCTTAGGAGGGAAGCAGGACCAGTATGGATGTTCGCATGGGAAACCCAATACACAGAGACATTCTGTGACTTGCCTGATTCCCATGTCAGTGAAGCGGGGCTCTTGCAGCAGCCTGTATATGCAGCAAACACAGCCTTCACCATGCGATGTGGATTTTCGGCATCTGTAGGCCTGTTTCCACCACTGTATACGGGCCCTCACACTCCATGTTTGCCTCTGCAGTGCTTAGCACAGGCTAGGGACAGAGGAGTGGCCAAGCCTGCTAATGCACTGCATCTGCCCATGGCATGGCTGTGCCAGGTATGAGGAGGCAGGAGTAAGAGCAGCCCACCCTGGCTTTGCGATGTGTGAGGAAGGCAGGGAGAGGCTCCCGGGCACTGTTAAAGCACTTGGAAAGGCAGAGCAAGGGCAGCTTCCCCTGCTGGAGGGAAGCATGCTGTGAGGACCATGAAGGTAGAGTCTCTCTGTGCCTAACACAGTGCCTGGGCAAGTTCCTGCGGCAGTCACAGGTCCTCTACGGTGCTACACCCCTACACCAAACACCATTCCATGCCAGACTTGACCCTAGGTGGTATTGCTGCTTTTCTTGGGTCCCAGGATCCCTCCTGTGGCTTCTAACTGGACAACCCTTTCTCAGTCCTGGGGCTGCCTCCTCCTGACAGAGAACCTGGAAGAAATTCTCACCTACAAATCCCACCTGAGACACCTGGAAGCACCCTGCCCTGCAGGCTGACCTCCACCTTCCCCACTAGGGTGAAGGGCTGGCCTCTCACCCTGGCAGGGCCACACCAGTCCTTCCTTCCCCTCCTCGGCCGCACCAAAGAAACCAAAACCCAAGCCGAAGTATCAGAAACGTGTATTCTTTTTCTTTTAATAGTAAACCTCTTTACAACAAATATAGTGAAAGAGTTTTCAAACAAAACTCGTAAGAATCTCGAGGACTTTGTCTTTTCTTATTGTGTAGAATACTAAGAAAGCATCACCATACAGCACGAAAAGAAATATTGAAAACAAATCAACAGCCACACACTTGGACTCGCCCTGCCCCAGGACCCAGGAGGAGCCCCAGGAGTGTGGGTGATTGTCGGGTTTTGGGGTGGGGCACCTCCATGGCCTGTCCCGCCCCTCTCTTCCTCTTCCTCACCCCCCTCCCTCCGCCTGGGACTTGAATGGGGAAGAGGAGAGAATCCAGATTCTCCGTGTAACATTCCAGCCCCCCTCCCCCCACACAAATCCCGTTCCTACTACCAACTGCTTTAGGGGGCGGCGAGAGGCAGCAGAGGGGAGGACAAGGAGTTCCCAAGCTCCATGTCTCCTCCCCTCCATGAAAGCCTAAATTTACCCTCACCCCACCCCAGGGGATTCCAAAGAGTCAAGTTAAAAATATATAGAGATATAGATATTTCTAGATACACTTTTACATCATTTTTGTCTCTCCAAACAAATAAATAATCAGCAAGAGAAGGTGCATTACTTCCTTCCTGTCCAAGGTGGGGAGGGTTAAGTGGGGGTCAGGGGTCAGTCTTGCTGCATTGAGTACACTATTGGGGGGGATGGTGTGTTCCGTTGAGGTGGGGGGGGGGTCCTCTTGCCCACTGTCCCTGAAAGCTGTGGGAAACCTGGGGAGGGGAGGGGCATTGGATGACTCCAGTGGTTACTTTGGCAAATGCCCAGTTCTTCAGCGGGGAGTGAGTGGGTGGAGGCAAATTTGGCTTGTGAGAGGAAGAAGAAATTAAGTCCCCATTTGAGGTCTGGGTTCCCAGGGACCCATTCATCTGGCCAGCCAGGAGCCCCTACCCCCAAGAGAAACCTTAGGATACTGAATTGCAGAAATGTCACATATTCATTCACGGACCACCCCCTGTCCCCAAGGACAGAGAGGAAAGGACACAGACACATCCACACATGGTAATCAAAAGCCAGGTTTGCCTTACGAGGCAGAGGGCAAAACTGGTGAATATTGCACCGTGAACTGCAGGGGCCGTGACCCCCACCCCATGCTTAATGGTGGCCAAGCCCAGCCTAGAAAGTGGGTAGACTAATAGTGGGAAGAGCCTGAGAAGGGAAGCCCAGTCATTCCACATTTATTGAGCACCTGTCATTCAACCATTCACCCACTCAACATTTATTGAGCGACTACTGTGCGCCAGGCACTGTGCAAGGCTCTGCACACATGCACCAGACTGCACCCTGGCTTCTTTCAAGCCCCTGATCAAGTCTCATCAGTTCTTGAAACTCCCTCCAGGAACCTGCAGGAGAGGTGGGAAGGCTGGACATGCCATGTCCCTGCCTGGTCAGCAGGTCGGGGGTAAGCTGTGAGTAAGAAAGGATCACTGCTCAGTTGAGGAAAAAGCTTCAGGGAGGAAGAGGAACTTGAGTTCTGCTCTGAAAGCAGGCCTGGGGTGGGGGCAAAGGGTCATGGAGGGAGGCCCTGGCAGAGGTAGGGCTACAGGGAGACGCAAAGAGGGCCAACTGCCAGTCCCCCAACTGCATTTTGAACATGTCAGAGGGTGAAAGCAGGGAAGGAGGGAGGAAGGGTCGGAGAGCTGGAAGCCAGGGCTGTGGAGCTGGAACAGCCCCCTGCCCCTTTGTAAACACACACCAGCCACACAACACAGAGATGCCCCTAGAGCTCCTATCACACAGATTCACAAACACACCCAGACAGGCTCAGAGACACACAAAGGTACAGCCATGCGCCCGTACATACACACATAAATACAAAGGTACACTCAGACGTATAAACACCAGATGCCCTCATGAACACACTCAGTACATGTGTGGTCACGCACACCCCTCTGCTTCTGGTTCCTTCCCTGCGTCAAGTGTTGGAATACTGCAAGAGACTGGGTCATAGAGGCGGGCAAAGATGGTCATCTGCCACAAAACTGGGCCTTGTCTGACTCTACTCTCCGACTGGGAGGAAACCCCAAGGGAGCGCTGCACCCCTTGGGCAGAGGAGCTGGGCTTGTGTGAGGAGTGGGGCAGACCCCTGTCTGCCTGCCCATGTCACCCAGGCCAGGCTCCTTGGGGCAGGGTGCAGTGGGGGAGAGCAGGCTGGGCGTCTGTCCCCTCCAGTTTGATCTCTGATCCAGCCTGAGGCCTCGGGACCCCGAGCTTCGGCTTCCCCTGGGCCCCCTGCCCACTGCCCCCCTGAGGAGGCAGCAAAGAGGGGCAGGCTCAGGGGAGGGGAAAGGGAGCAAAAACAACAGCAGAAGAATCTCGTCTGTACAGTACGGGCCGTTTGAGTCATTATTATTACAATATACTTTGACAAAAATAGAATCTCATTTCATATCAATACAACAACAACAAAAAAAAACAGTTTCCTGGACTGTTACACTGCTAACGTTTTCCAAAGGTCGCTATTTACAATTACAGTAGCCAAGAGGGAAGGTGGGATGCAGCCTGGAGGTGGCGGGACAAGGAGGTAGCAAGAGACAATGGGGTGCCAAGAGCAGGGAGAGGGGGCGAGGTGCGGAAGGAGCTGACCGGAGGGGCCGGGGAGAGGGGCCTCTACGGACCCATCCACAGGGACCTCCCGCAGCCACGAACCATCCCAGTGTCCACTCCTCTGGGTAGTGTGCGTGCAAGGCCCAGGACGTCCCCTCACCACACTTGCCCTGATGAAAGGGCTCTGGCCTTTGGGCACCCCAGGGAAGCCCCAGGCCGACTCTTGCCCCGAGCCACCTCGCTAAAGTCCCTCTCCCCATTCTCCCTGCACACTGTCCAGCCCTGGGCTGGCGTCGGGTGAGGGATGGGGAGCTATTGCACTGTATATCTTAGAGAAAAAGCCGGGGAAGGGAGGGGGCCCCAATCTGCCCCTTGCCCAGCCCTTCTGCCCTCCTCAGCCCTCTTCTCATGGCTCTCTGTCTTTCTCTCCAAATGTGCTTCCAAGAGAGGCTCCCACCTCAAACCCCTGCCCCGTCCTCAGATTCCCAGGCAGCCTTCCCGGCCCAAAGCTCCGACGGCACCCACACACCTTGCGGGTGCAGCACACACGAGTCAGTGGGGGTGTGTCGCACGAGTGTGCAGGGGCATCTGGGGCCAGGCTTGGGTATTCTGCCCCATGTGTGTATGGCCTCATGAACAGCCCGGAAGCAGAGGGACTTTTCGGAACCTCTGCCTCACTTTCCCCTTGAAACACAAACCCACCCATCAAGCCAACTTTGGGGTTTCAGTCTATTGTACGGGTTTTTTGTTGTTTGGTAGTCTTTTTGGTTATTTCCCTCTATCTGGGGGAGGGGTGGGAGGGCTCCACATGCAGGGCTCGGCACCTGTCCTTTCCCAAAGGCCTATCGGGCCCCCCACCCCCTTCCTGCAGCATATGTGTACAACGTGCAAAGTGTCCCCCCCTTCCCGCAAAAAAGAGAGCCCTCCCAGCCAATGAAAATGGTGGGAGGTGTAGAAAGAGGGGATGAGAGCATCCTCCTCTCCAAAGCGAGAATCCAAATTAAAAAAAATATAATAATAATAATAATATAATAATAATTATACACAAATGTAACTGTCAACAGGACACGGAGCACAAGAAAGGAAGAGGGGGTCGAGCGGGAGGAGCCCAGGACAGGGGGTGGGCGGTGAGATTGTCAACTCTTCATCAGGGAGGCTGGGAGTAGGGGAGTGGGAACCGTCACTTTAATGTCTGTGAAGAGAGGAGATGGAGAAGGGGGTGTGAGGGGGTGGCCCGGACTGTGGGCATGCACCCCCCACTCCCCATAGGGCCAGGATGCCAGTGGCGGGGCCAGCTGTGGGGGGAGGAGGTCGTCGAGCAGAAGGACTGATGCTGGAGGGAGGGAGGAAATGGGCCTTCGGCGGGGGTGAAGGGGTGTCGGTGAGGCCCCCGAAGGGCTGGCAGAAGGGCTAGCCGGCCATAAGGCCTCGCAGGTGGGAGATCAAACAGGTTGGGGGGCACACGGGGCAGTCCCTGGGTGTAGCAGACACTGGCGGACAGGAGGGGCGACGCTACAGTACCCAGGTATCGAGCCGCATCCTCTTCACAGCTGAGCCCTCAGCCTCAGGCTCTGGGGCTGGGCGCAGCAGGCCCAGTGTTGGCCCGAAGTCCCCCCGTCCGTCATCCCGGTCCCCCGTCTCATAGGATCCCCCGGCTGGGCTGCTGAGACCATCGCCAGGCTCAGGGCGGGCAGCCGGGAACACAGCTGGAGGGGGTGGCGCAGGGCTGCGCTCACGGCTTGGGGACACCGGTTCTGACTTGATGCTGATGTGGGGGTGGGTGGTGACCGTGAGGGCGGCACCCACGTGGGGCAGGGGACTGCCCGGGCTGGAGGAGGGCGATGGGGATGGGGTATAGAGGATAGAAACAGAGGGGTAAGTGACAGCAAAAGTGATGAGAACAGAGGGTGAGAATGGGGGGGGGGGCAGGGGTGCGAGAAAGAGGCCAGAAGAGAGAGGGTTGAATGAAGGGAAGAGAAGGGATATGAGAAATATTAGTTCTTTCTACCCCACGTCGTCTTTTACAGCCCAGGGCCCCCTGCCTCCACCCCCACCTCCACCCTGGGGCTGGCTGGGGAAGGGGCTCAGGGGCGAGTCTCCCAGGCCTGCAGAGGGGACCCCAGGGCTGCCACTATCACTTTACAGGCTGTGCACTGCGCAGCTGCTCGTGAGGCCCACTGATGACAGACGGCCCTGGAGGGAACCCAGCTCTCAAAAGGACCCTCCCCTACCTGCTCCTCATCTCTCCCTTCCCAGACCTTCACGTGGGAAGTCTCCCAAGGACTCACATGAGGTTGCTAAGAGACACGGGGACCAGGTGGGACTGCTGCTGAGGTGGCTGCTGCGGCTGCTGTGGCTGTGGCTGCTGTGGCTGCGGCTGTGGCTGCGGAGGCTGTGGCTGTTGCGGCTGCTGGGGCTGTTGTGGCTGTTGCCAGGCGGTGACGTTGCCTAGCGACAGCCCCCCAGGCGAACTGAAGGCTGGTAAGGAGGAGAGCTCTGCACTGGTCAACTGGTAATCTGCACGGGAGGAAACGTGAGATGACCCTGGAGCGGAGAGGGCACCACAGCCCCCGTGGCCCCCACGGGGGAGCCGCCTGCCAGACGACCACGGCCATGAGGGGACAGCTGGTGGTTAATGACAGATGGGAAGAATTCAAGGAAACCACAAAAATTCCGTGGA
>RJWJ010037340.1:0-15585 GCA_004363605.1 Indri indri | reverse complement strand
TTCTCCCACATAAACTCTGTTTCTCTTAAAAGCAGTTTTAATGGAGAATATGAATCTCATGAAGTATATTTAAGATACCAATTTCTCCATAATTCGAGAAGAAAATTATTCAAGTAGTACAGAACACCAGACTCTCTGTGGTCTAGGTAGTAGATTAAGAGATAATATCCTCCTTCCTACATTTTTAACTCCATACTTTGTGATTTTTAATGTACCTTAAAATTATAGCCTTCATTATCTTTTATCAGCCAAGACCAAAGGAAAAAAAATGAAGAACATAGTAGATAAAGGAAAGTAAAAGAAGACAAATGATTTGAAGACACATGTAAATATATTTTAAGCTATGATTAGGGGGATATTATCATTCAGGTACCTAGAAACTTCAGCTTTAACTGAAAGGGGAAAATACCATAATGACTCTTATTATGGGTGGTGGGATGTAGAACGATATAGCCATTTTGGAAGACAGTTCGGTTATTTCTAAGACAACTAAACATAATTGCTCTTCACCATACCATCCAGAAATTACACTCCTTGGTATTTACCCCAATGAGCTGAAAACTGATGTTCATGCAAAAACTTGCACATAGATGCTTATAGCAGCCTACTCGTAATTGTCAAAATTTGTAAGCAAACAAGATGTTCTTGACTACATGAATGTATAAAAAAAAAACAAAAAAACTTTTACATCTAGACAATGTAATGTTATTCAGTGCTGAACGAAATGAGCTATCAAGCCATGAAAAGACATGGAGGAACCATAAATCCATATTACTAAGTAAAAGAAGCCAATCTAAAAAGGCTACCTGCTATAAGATTCCAACTACAGTATATGCCATTCTAGAAAAGGCAAAACTATCAAGACAGTCAAAAGATGAGTTGTTACCATTGATTAGAGAGAAGGGAGAAATTAACAGATGGGTGAAAGAAGAATTTTCGGGTAGTGAAGCTATTCTGTAGGATACCATAACAGTACACATATATCATTACACATTTGTGAAAACTCATAGAATGTACACCAAGACTGAACGTTAATATAATCTATGAACTTTGGATGTAGATACCATATGAATTTTGGTTTACTGATTTTAACAAATGTACTACTCCAGTGGGGGATATCAGTAGTGGATGAGGTTGTGCATGTCTGGGAGTAGAGAATATGTGAGAACTCTATTTTCTGCTCTATTTTGTTCCAAATTCAAACCTGCTCTAAAAAACAAAATCTAAACATAATTTTTAAAAGATAAAATAAATACACATATATGTGTGTATATAAATACATATATATGTAAAAGAAAAAACATATGTCACCTTTAACTAGCATTTAATACAAAGAACAACTTTTGAAATTAACATTTTTGTGGGAAAATTTGAAATTCCTGCTTATCTATGTTAATCTAATTCATTGCTACTGGAGTTTTAATTTATGGATCTATACTAGATGATTTTCAAACCGTTAAAAAAAGACAACAAAAGCATAGAGGGAAGTAAAACTCAACAGAAATAAAGCAGGGGGGAGGAGGAAGGATGGGATGGGTGAAAACCTACCTAACAGGTACAATGAGGAATATCATATAACCATGACTCCAGCGTTATAAAAATGATCCATGTAACCAAAAATATTTGTACACCCGTAATACTTTGAGAGAAAAAAAAGAAAACAAAACAAAATACCCACCATGCACACATGTTCAAACAAAGTAATATATTTAAATTATGTTCAATATGAGTATTTGGTCACTTAATATTTTGAATATGTTAATCAGCTTGATTTAGCCACTTCACGAAGTTTACGTACTTCAAAACAACATGTGGTATGTGATAAATATATACAATTTTTATCAATTATAAATAAATATTTTTACAAGGGGAAAAAATTACTAGGCTGTTTGAGGAGGTGGAGTTGATTTATAGCTAACTGAAAATGCTCTGTCTTTACATCCGGGCTAAAATAAGGACAGTGGATTTATGATGTGCTCTTAAAGCCTGAAACTCCACAGAGGTCCCTCAAGGTGAGTGTACTTAACAATGGTTTGCAAATGGCCTAACCAGTTTCTTGTTTACATTAATTTATTGAACATATTTTGATCGTTTAAAAGAGGGACTCAGGCCGTCGATCTTTTGTTGCCTATATCCTTTGCCTTAAATAATAGCCATACATGAGTATGTCCTGTAAATGCTGGAAAGTCCTTTCAAATACATTACCTAGAAAAATCTTTTCACTATTCAACTCCTTTCATCCAACTAAATGAGTTAATGATTCTCTCTATCAATTTGTACTACATTTATTTATTTACTTATTTATTCATTCATTCATCTATGTATTATTTCTCGTTGGAATATAATTCCCTACACTTATACCCCCTATATAACTCTTCATCTGTTATATTGTATATTTTTCTTTCTTCTTCCTTCTCTCTCCCCACTGCCCCCCAACTGCTGTTTGGTCTGATTATAGCTTTGTGTGGCTGATCCTTTGGGAACAGGCATGGTAACAAAACGGACCTCTATTCTCACTCAAAAAAGCTTGGATTAAATCAAATTTAATAAAGAGCTGCCTTTTCCATGGACTATTTTGGGTTTTTCTTCTGGTTTGAAGGCAAATTGTCTTCACACACTCTAGTTTTTGAACATTCCTCCGATTATATAAGCTGAATAAACATATATACACGAGGGGTGACTCTTTCGGGAATTTTAATTCCCTGCGATTTACCAAAAATCTTCGTTAACTTTAAAAAGGGAAGGGTCATTGAAAGAGCATCTAGGCTTCTATTGTCATTTCACTTGGTCTCCCACGTCAAAATATCAGGAGGGTGAGATGAATATTTAATTGTAACTCCTAGGTTTTGACCTTCAGTAATTGGGCAAACACTGGAGATATTTACAGATATGGGAAACATTGATTATTTATTTGACTAAAAGCAGGTATTGTAGAATAGCATAAAAAGTTTTTGTTGTGACATACTGTGTTTAAGCTTCCTATAAGATGTTCAAGTGAAAATGATAAGTAGGTAGGTGGATACTTGAATATCCCTAAAACTGTAACTCAACAGGAGCTTAAAAAGAACATTATATTTTTGAGTACATCGGATAAGTAATATTATAATTAAATATAAATGTTATTCACGAAGAAAACTTTTAATTTAATCTGTAATTAAGCATTCAAATTATTTTTCTACTCTCATTATTTTTTATTTTTTTTTAAGACAGAGTCTCACTGTGTTCCCCGGGCTAGAGTGCCGTGGCGTCAGCCTAGCTCACAGCAACCTCAAACTCCTGGGCTCAAGCAATCCTTCTGCCTCAGCCTCCTGAGTAGGTGGGACTACAGGCATGCGCCACCATGCCCGGCTAATTTTTTCTATATATTTTTAGTTGTCCGATTAATTTCTTTCTATTTTTAGTAGAGACGGGGTCTCGCTCTTGCTCAGGCCGGTTTCGAACTCCTGAGCTCAAACAATCCACCCTCCTCGGCCTCCCAGAGTGCTAGGATTACAGGCGTGAGCCACCACGCCCGGCCCGCTCATTATTTTTATTATTTCAGATTCGCTCAACCATCCCCAATTTGCATAAAACCCAAGCAAAACCTATTGATCTAGGTAAAATCAATTTTTTTCCCCATTTTACTTCACCATCAATGAGGAGTAGAAATGACAATAATAAACATAAAATTTGTCTTGGAACATTTTCTTGGAGAGAACAGATAAAAGCTTTTCAACAATGAAGTACTCCCTTTAAATAATTATTCTTTTTTGCTTACTCTCTTTCATTGAAGTACAGTGGACCCTTGGTAGCTGTGGGGGTTGGTTCTAGGACCCGCGCCTCCTCCCTCTGTGGATACCAAAATCCACAGATGCTTGAGTTCCTTATATAATGTGTAGTATTCGCATATAACTTATTGGCAATTATTAATACCACACTATATTATCCTATATACATGTCAAAATATATTTGGAGAAATATATCCTATATATTTTATAAAGTGAAAACAACCTACATTATTAAATGTTATAGTGCTGACTAGAAACACCACAGCCTTTGGATAAACTGTTTCAAAGAAAAAAATGTGTGTTTTTTTCCACCAGAAATTTATATGCTCACATTATCATAACTTAAAAGAGAAAGCCATATGAACAAGAAAGCAGACAAATACGGAAAATTAAAAAAAAAAAAAACTTCTCAAAAAGAACTGTGTATGTAACTCAGTGAAAAAATATAAGAAAACTGCCTCTTAAGTGAGCATGTTTTTTAAAGTTTATTTCAAATTTAGCCAAATAAGAATGGAGAATGGAAAAAGAAACTTTAGAAGGCAGAGAAAAAGGTATGGAGAAAACATCCTGAGTGACCCCCACCCCCATACTCTTTGGGAGGAGAACTTGGCCCAATTGAGGACCATTCCCTATCCAAAATGAGGCACCATACTAGTAACCGCTTACGGAGATGTCAGCATTGCTACAAATCAGTGACTTCCGCTTATTTTCCACTCTCCCTCCTTCTTTTCAAATGGGAGTGTTTAATATTGCATATTGGGTGCTCAAGGGGTAGAGAGTTTGTCTTTTCATTTTACAGATATCTGGATCAGGTCTACCTGATATAAAGCCTGCTACATATCATGCAGATATTCTGTACTTGAGGTGCCTCTTGATGAAAAAGGTGAGTTTATTTTGTTTTGAGCTCAAAACTGAGAAAAATATTTTGTGACCAGAGGGTAGATTACAGAATTTATTGTTCTTATTATATAAATAATTTTACTTCTGTATTTCAAAACCCTGGTATGATAGCACTTTCTGGATCTCTTTTAGTGAGGGAGATATGTAACTTGCTCCATCTAATGAGTTGTTAGTAAGAGTAATAAGTACCACTACCAACTGGAGCATTATATTGTGCATAAAAGATTATCCAGAGATCTCTCTTACTCTGCCAGGGAGAATGCCAATATTTAGGGTGGTGGCTGTTCACTCAGCTTGAGTCTTGGGGAAAGGAGAAACCAGACAGTTGTCCAGTTTTGGGCAGGTAATGTGAACAATATCTAAACCTGTGTTGTCATAAGCTGCCATAATTTTAGAACTAGTCATTTTGTAGATTGGTTGTAGTGGCCTGTATAACAAAAAATAATTAAAGAATTTTCACCTGCATTGTTTCATTGATCCTTCAGAACAACACAATAAGTTTTTGGTATACTATTTGTTAGTTAAAAATAAGGAAAGATTTAAAATATATATTCCTTGATTTTTAACCATATGTTTTATTCCTTACTTTTTATTAAATACTATAGTCAGTCACAATATTTCATTATTAATTTGTCTTTATACAATTATAGGCTACCTATCCTCACTTTCAATAAGTGCTAAAAATATCAAGTTTACAATAAAATAGCATATTTTTAATAGTATATTTGCGTGAGTGAGGAAAGGAGAATAGATGTTAGTATAGTACCTAGAGCTGATAGTGCTGTTTTTATAACAGCCAAACTTAAAGGATTCTTTAGAGCTAAGTGAAGTTATATTACATTCATATTTCATAATATCTACCTAAATTTTGCAAATTTATCTTTTCCTTTGTTTAAGACATAGAACATTTTCTTTAGAATATACTAGTACTCTTCCTAAAATGCTTTCATAATATATATTTACAGTGAATGTTTGTCCCTTTGTCTTATTTTTGGTAGTTGGCAATGTAATTTTTTATGATGGTTTGTTCTTTCTTTTATAGTATAGAGAAGTAACATAAAGGGATAAATTGTAAAATCAGACTCACAAAAATCAGATGTCTTGCTCCTAATCAAACTTTACCAATAGATCAAAGGTTATAGGTTATTGCAAGACACAGGCAGAGCGTGGAAGAGTCTCAGATCACCAATCCATCTACTCAGATATTTTTGGTTATATTAAGGTACATACTGGTCCAAACTTAACGTGTAAGTTTCTACGTGATATAAGTAAAAGTTTCACTTTCACAAAGAGAGCTAGATAGATTATTGCATCGTTCAGAACCCACTTCGTTGTTTGAACAGGGAAAGTTTAATATGAAGAATCATTAATCATAATATGTGATTAGGTAATGAGATATTTGCAAGCACAAAGAGAAATAAAAACATTGAAATAACAAATTTAAGGAGCTATCACTAATCCTAGGATTGAGATAAGGTACCTGAGGAAGAACCCACATCCCTCAAAATTGAGCTCTCAACTTTGTTGAAGAGCTAGTGCTAACTGGATCGCAGAGAAGTTCTGTGATGCCATGCCAGCAGAACCTGCTGGGAATACGACCTCCAGAACTTGCCAGAAATTCACCATCTGAGGTACTGGCTAAAGCTGTTTATTGTGCAGTTCTGCTGGACAATGTGCGCTGCAGGGGCCAGGCACTGTGGAAGGGCCCAAGGTTTGAGAAGTGCTGGGAGTGGGAGCGCGGCTGGCTGCAATGTACAACAAGGGTTGGACACTGCGAAGGGGTCATTCTTCTTCGAAACCTCTCCAGAGATGAGAGGTGTCAAGAAAGCTTCTGGCTGCCAAATATTGCTGCCTGCCATGTGCGGAGAGACTTAAGCATTAGAGAAACTGTGAACACTTCAGGAACCTACAAAGCAAACATATCCTAAATGGGAAACAAAACTTATTTTCTCCTGCAATGCCCTCTACTGACAAAACTATCTGCTAGCTGGCACAGAAAAACGTAAAATGACTCAAATCTATTTTCATGGAGTTGTCTAAAAAGACACATTTGTTGCTGAGAAGCAATGAATTTATAACCAGCATAATCATGAAATGTCACTGTTCATTATTCTAATAATTCCATATCTAACTCTAACATCTTCCAGAGTACCATACCCCACATGTCCACAAATTCCAGGTGTGCTTATCAAAAGTAACCTAGACAGACCAGGTATTCCCTGCTAAAAACATTCCGTAGAAGAAAATATTCTGTTAATAAATGCTATCAAAAGATTCGATTAACATGTTTAGAAGGCGATTTGACTAGACCATTTCTCCTGAGGTATCTTCAAGGAAGGAAGCAAATTACAGACTAGCCGCTAGTCGAATCCTGAATGATTATTGGCCATACCATTTGAGTAATGCAGAGAGATGGTTGTGGTCTGGGATATAATCGAGGATTTTTTTTATCAGAATTTGGAAATATAGGAGAAAGAACTGAGTAAAGTATCTATGAGCGAGAGGCAGAATAAATATGATTACAGAAGATGTGGAAATGTTGATAGTATGAAAATTTCAAAAACAATTCTTTAAACATATTTCAGATTTCCTATAATCGATATTTAACACCTGTATTTATATTATTACTTTAAAGTATTAATCCTGGCTTGGGTGAGGCAAAGTCATAACATGTCACCAAAATGTTCATGCCCCCATAATATCCTGAAACAAAAATAAATGAATAAAAAAGTATTGTTTTCTGCTCATTTACCAAACTATAGCCTCTCTGTCATCTCAACTGCATTTATAAGTTCACCAAAATATTCATCAAAATTTAAATAATTTCAGTCTTAAAAATTAGCATTTTAGATTGTTAACATGATATTTTACACTGTCACCACTCACTATATATTTTGTAGCAAATAATTCTTGGCAATCAGTAAAAATATTCACTGTTTGTTTTGTGACATTTAAGAATCTGTGATGAATATTCAGAAATATCAAAAGATAAGTCTCAGTGTCATAAAGACATAAGGTATCATAAAATAAAATTGGCTTCACAGGTTTTTATCAATTGATGGAGCATGTCTTGGTTTTCAGACATCTTCCCCAAGTAAATAACTAAGCAGTATTTCCTGAGGGAATAAAATCCATCTCATAATAAAAATCAGGGCATATGCAAATTTATTTTATTTGCTTTTATTTTGCAGAGAATAATACTAGGAACATCAGCATTTCCTTAGGAAAAAATCAGGTATAATATAGATTTTTCTAAATAAAGACCAACATTTGAAAATCTCATCTAGTTTCTTTTCTTTGGACTTTTAAAACTTAAATATAGTCATGGTAGGGAAAAAAAACAAAAGTGATGAAGTCTTGCAGTGATTAAGAAGGAAAAAGACAAAATAAGCATGACTTCTAATTTGAGGTGTTATGTACTATTATATAAAATTAGTAACTATAATTCTAATTTGTAATTGTGGACTTTGTAAAAATTTCATGTGTAATTGATCAAGACCAATTTCATGAAAGGCCTCCAAGAGAAACCTGTATTGGTGCTCTGAAGTTTAGCATCTATTCATTTTGGCATGCACATAGTTCTGATTGTTTCCATTCGATGGAGGCACTTAGCACCCAGAAGTCAACAACCCATGGTCTTGGTCACAATAGCATGATATTAGGGATAACAATCTAAATAAGTGTATTTTCCTTAAATAGCTGTAAGAGCATTACTCAGGTGAAGACCACTATAGAGTGGAAGTTGCAGAGATCACAAAAACTGCCATAGTTTTAAATTGCAGAGCTGCATTTCTCTCATTTAGGTCAATTTCTGCCACCAAGTAAATCACAACTTTAGTATGTTAAATGGTGCTTAGCAGCCTGACAAAGTTAATTAGTTTCCAAAGTATTTAACTTATTCTTACTGAGTGACTTACTGAAAGAATCTTGCTGATTATGGAGTATAGCCTAAATATATTACTATTATTAATAAAACTAATTATGTAATAATTACCTCATGATTTGACATTAGCTTGTACATTCTAAAGACGTAACACTAAATTAATTCTTCCTGAGCAGCATGCTGCCATTTAGCGTCTAGGAAGTGGTAATTTACTGACTAATACCTAATGCCTTAATATTTCCGTAACACATGGGGATAAACATTTTGTCCCTAGGATAACTGTTCTCATTATGATTTATCATGGAATTGTGCCTAGTAATATAAAAGTGAGACATTTAATTAGAGCTCTATACTTTAGTATAGCACTCCCATTATTTCTTTTTTTAATTTTATGCAAAAAATCTCATCTTTTCTTACATTGTTCTATATTTCATATTGGTTTGAATATTTAAGTTTTAACCTAAATTGTTAAAAACATTTTCCTCCTCTAGTTATATCTATTATTACCAAATATGGGAAAAATGAAAATCATCTGAAATCTTGCCAATTGCTTTTGTCTTGCCTGTTATTTGATTTTATTGGTACTTTTAAAAATCAGGGATTAAAGAAAAAACTGAATTATCCTATCTATACTGTATCTTGGCTTCCTATTATTCTATGATTTCCTTATGTTATATTTAAAATATATTTACAACTGAAATAATATGCCTTAAACAGTGTAGAGAGCATAATTTAACTGTTTTAATATCACAATGTATAATTTAGTTTTGTTATGGTGTAAGGGATTTGTATTTGCTATATAGAAACAAGAAATAGGCTGCTCTTGTATACTGTCAGGATTGAAGCTGCATCCTCTTGACTTTAACCAAAATGCTTAACTATGCTCCAAACCCTCAGTCATACTTGACCTTAGTTTTGGTCAATAGTTTGATGACTCAATATTGAGTAGGTCTGAATTTGTTCTTTGTAGAAAATGCTTCCAATATGTGTGTTTCTTCTTTGTTCCTCTGTGTAAAATTCTCCTGTTTTGAGACCTAAAAAGCTTCAATAAATTGTTTTCCCTTTCTTCAAATTCTGTTTTTTATATATATATATTGATGAATCTTTAGTGTTGGGTAGCAAATCTCTATTTTTGGTTAATTCTTTTTTTATTTAAAAATAGTTTTTACGGAGTATGCACTACATTGGGTATTTTATATTAATAGAATACAAAGGATATAGATAGCAATTAAAAAGAGACACTATCTTCAAGAAACTCACTGTCAAGCAGTGATGGCAGATACTTAACAAATAGCTACAGAACAAAATAGTAGAGAAAGGTGTGATCAATTTGGTGAAATAATAAAAGCTATTAAAGTGTACATGATCTTTCTGCTCTTAGATCATCATCAGTATAAGACTCCAAACTGTACATGATTAATATTTTGAAACTCAGAATGATTTCTGACATAATATTCATAATGACTAATGGGCATGACTCTAAATAGTATTATTATTCTGCCCTTATTTCAAACAAAATGCTCATCTAAATGTTTTTACAAATTGCTATTAAGTACAAACCTTCCTGATCAAATCATCTCTGAATCTGCTTTCATATTTAACAGTTAATTTTAACTATATTTTTTCAATCTAGCTTCATGTTGATACTAAATGTCGTGTTCTAACACCAGTCTGTTATGTCATAAATTCTGAAATAATAACATTGATTTCAGAATATATTAGACCTTTTTTTCTTTTCTCTTTTGTTTTATTAAATATTTAATAAGCAGCTTCTTCCTGTCTCCTTGAAATATTCTTTTCTGCTAGGTCTGATTCCTACCTTTACTCTGAGTTTCTAGAAAAATCTTTTATATTTTACTATGGTCCCCCTAGCTGCAAGTTCTTGAATATAAGAAAAGCAATCAGGCACATTTCTGCAATTTTTAAAAATTAATTCTTCAAAAATCTTAAGTAGCAGAAACATTAAAATACATGCCCCAAGATTTTGTCAGCATAAAATTAAAGGCATTACTCAACGTGAAAAAACTAAACGAACATTTAGAAATTACTAAGAAGGCAGACAAAGAAAACCTGGAAGAATTTGAGCCCATTATTACAAATATTACTGAGTTCAGTTCTGTTGCTAAACTTTCTACTCTTTGATTTAACAGATTTTTTTTTGTATTCAGTCAATTTTACCTAAGTCAGTTTAAGTAATAATAATAACACCTACAATCGAAAGCATGATGGATAATGCAGAGACATAAAACACTGAAAGGATAGATTTTAAAGGGCTAAGTCTTGTAGACATACTGAAATCTAATACACACTCATCTATATGCAACACAGCATTTTTTCTCATCTTCTGGAGTAACAATATTTTTGTCTAGTGATATTTGGACCATGTCAAACAAGTTTTGGTGATTTAAAATATTATCAACTCATGGCATTGAGGTTAACACAAGAACATGATATTTAATTGAATACTTAAAGTCATTAATAAGTGATAGCCAATAGAATTCAGATCAGCTAAACAGCAAATCAAGATCAATATGCTCAAAGCAATATCAAAATACAATCAAGAAATAACCAATCAAAGATATATTTCTTTTTAATCATTGTATGCCTATTCTTAACAAAATATCAGCTTACTTTAGTGCAAACAGGAAAGTACGAAAAAAGTCACAAACATTATTCCTTATTTGTTGATGAATTAAAATCCCCTAAATGACTAACACTATATATAAACTATATATACAGTGAATAAGATGAAAATTACGACCATTTATATCATTAGAGTAAGAATTTCATCTGTGTAGTTTGGGTCCTTAGAGAAGCCAGTGCAAAGATAGGATTAGACCTGGAGGTGAGTTTTTGTGAGAAATACCTGTGAGGGAAAGTAGGAGTGGGCAAGGGAGGCCGGAAGAGATTTCAGACTGTGATACAGGTTTGACTATAGGACAAGGAAGAGAGAAGGCAGAGTGGTTGGGGAGAAGGAGTCTCAGACTACAGTGTGCGGTTTTAAGAAATATTCGGTCAAGCCAGTGGCAAATCCTGGAGCCATAGTCATTGCATGTTGCAGAAATGTCCTGCATCTGTATCCTTGATGCATTCAGTCACTGGCTGGGTGCAGCCCATGAGTCACCTGGCCTAGTGCAAACGTATTGCTAGTTTCAGAAAGCAACGGCTGGGGCCAACTGTCAACCATGCTGCGTGAGCAGGAGATCTGAGAAGCATATTTTATGTCTGTCACAATCCATAGCTTGTGTCACAAGGTCTATTACTCCACACAGATTTGAAAAGCAGCTCCTCAAGGGTTCCTGTAAGCCTCTCTCCCTAAAAGAAAACTCAGAACGGAGATAAGTGGGAAGAGCTATAGAGTTGCCTGTCACTCCACTTGATTTCAGCATTTCAGGTTGTACTCATCCTATCCCTCCTCCATTTTTAATTTTAAGTTCCTTCACCTTTAATTATCAACTCTGCACCTTGGTGACTTAACTAATGGCATGACTCAAACCTTCATTCCTACATGATTTAACCCTTTTTTCATTATTATCTTATTAATCTGGAATTGGTGCCTGTGTCCATTTACAGTTTTAATACAGGAAATGAGCACCAGGAGATGCCAGGGTAGTTCACCTGAGTTCCACATATATTTCTGCTCAAGTATTTAAAAGGAAATCTCTCTTCTCCTGCAGATCCTAGTCATTTATACCTGTCAGTATAGTGACTCTTCATCTGCTGGTCCAAATGCATAGGGATTGCAAAGTGCCCCAGCAGCCCTGCAACCTGAAGTTCAAAGAGAGCCTTGCTAATCTCCTGGCAAGTGAGCACCCCCTTTGGGGACTAAGGCTTCCAAATCCAAATCCACAGAGCCCTGGGCTGCAGGGACAGAGAACTCCAACAGTCCCAGTGGATCATTTGGAACAATAGCAAGGAATATCATTTCTGCTTTGCCCATTAATTCCTACGCTCACATATGAAGTCATTGACTTCATTCATGGCACCCTATATTTTGAAAGCATTGCCTCTGAGATGAAACTCCAGGTATGTCTTTAGAAAGAAACTGCAGCATTCTGTGAAGATGCCTATTTCTGATACCACTAGTAAGTCCCAAGGTCATCAGGCTCACTCCCTCACCGTGCTGTAAAGTTGGACATTCACAGGCAACAGTGGTAAAAATTGGCCTTGGAAAATGTAAATCTGTTCTACCAAATCTAGCAACTCACTTTATGTGTCCAATATGCCCATTCCAGAGTAGGTGATGATAAAGTGGTTAATGTCAACTGGAATTGGCCAACACATTTACATACTTGATTATTCGTTGCTTCCATGTGGATGAATGCTTCCTGGTGGGTGTTAATGTGTTATATAATAATCCTAACACTTCGTTGTTATTTCTGCCCATCTGTCTCTGGGCTTCTTTCCACCAAGACCTCCTTTATTCTGATCTTCACGCTTTATTCCAGCAAGATACTGACCAAAAGTCTAGGACATTAGTCAATTTCTAGAAATCTATATATTTTCACCTTGGCCACTTTCATTTGAAATAATGTGAATTACCAACTGAACTACTCATAGTTACTCTCATTCAAAATATTTTTCCCTCCTCTTTCTTTCAAGAAAAGGCCTAAAAGTAGCTATTAAAATCACCGGTGATTTTTCATCTTGTAGCCAAACACTGGGTGAGCTGAACATAATCCAAGCTCAGGCAATTTCTTCCTCCTCTAGCTGATTATATAGCCCTCCTACCCCCATCTCATCAGCTGTAGATGTGAGCTAAAGGAGACATACACCTGCCACTGTGATGGGTGATAGAGTTGTCTGGGCTACATATTCCTGCAACTTACTCATGTCTGGGTTCAATCCTGGATGTACCATTTTCTTCTTATGATGGACTGATGCTGGCCTCATCCCACTTTGCGACTTCACAGATAAACAGAAACCAACGCAAAATAGGCAGTTTCAGAAATAAGGATGCTTGATGTCCCTGTCAGAACAGCTCAGTATCACGCCAAAAGCTATTTTACTAAGAGTGTAATATTCTGCTGTGGATAACATGACCTTGCTCCAGAATGCAAAAGACCTGCATTTGGATTGTACCTTGAGGACTTGAAAGGGCCAGCATATTGTATCTTTTCTCATCACTGAAATCTCCATTACCATAAAATATGCCAGAATCTCAGCCTAGCTGGCAGAGTTGTGTGTCAATGTGAATCTACTGCAGAGCTTTTTCTTAACCTTAACCTAACCTTTTTTACCTGTGATATGGACCAGATTGTCCATTCCTAAGTATGGAATGTGCTGTTTCCAAAATTCAAACAGAGATTTTTATGAGGTGCTATGTGCTGTTTTTTTGTGATAAATATTTCAGATGCAGCTTTTATTTTTATTTATTTATTTATTCATTTTACTTAGATGGCTGATCCTTGCACACTCCTGGCCAATGAATCCCTAAAATCTTTATTGAAAGATAGGTTCATGAATCTTTATAGACTATATATCCCACCATCTGGAGAGCATATGTTTAAGGGACTTAAGTGTAGTAGCTACCTTTTGCTCATAGTGTCCAATCAGCATAATGTTGTTAAAGTAATGGATCAGAATCGTATTCTGTAGGATGCCAGGTGGTACACATCTCTTTGGAAAGCACAATACAGAGAATGGAAATATTAACATAGCTCAGAGGTGAAACTGTAAATGAATATTGTCGACTATCTCACATGACTACACACTGCATCTTATGCACTTTTCTCATTGAAATGGAAAAGAACACATTCACCAAATCAATAGCTGCACATTGCGTATATAAAGCCGTGTTAATTTGCTGTAACGGAGATAATACATCCAGCCCTACTGCTGTGATCAGGATACTATTTAATCAAGGTTAAGAGAGTCTTTAATAATTTTCCAGGTTCCATCCGGTTTCTGAAAGGACCAGGCTAATTCATTAAATAGACATATAATAGGGACCAGAGCCCCAAATCCTTTGGGTGTTTATGTCTCTAATAGTGACATTAATCTATTATCCTTCCTGGATTGCAATACTTTTTTAATGTATTATGTCTGCTTGGGTGGGAGGAAGTTTTAGTTTGCATATATTAAGAGCTTTTATGTTGTTGCCTATCATTTTTATCCCTCCTCCTTCATTTTCATCCTGACAAGCCCCCTAGGCTTTGTTATGGTAATTGCTGTCTTCTGGCTTCTGCCAGTTAAGTGCTATCCCTTGGACTCTTTTTCTTTGGGGGTGCACCATTCCCTTGGGTAGCAGTGACACCAAATCTATGGCAGTCATGCTGAAGCCCTTCTCACCCACATTTTTCTGATGGCCTTGATGACTGATATGTCCTCTGGGTTCCCTGTGGAACATGATTCTGTGGTGAGTCTTCTGGTCTCTCCTATAGCATGTATTTCTACATGCCTACTTCCCTCAGCCTCTTTGTTTCTCTTTAACTGTTGGGGTAACTCAGTCATCTCCACTTTACTAGACCATGGTCATTTATCTTTTAAAACTTCAATAAGCTATGTTGGCAGTGTCATTGCCCACTGCTTGGAATCCTTGGCAAGAGTGTTAAATCCAATGCCCCAAGAAAATGTCAAGTCAAGACTTTTACTTATTCAGTCTTAAATTCTAGCCCCCTTGACCAAGCATCTTCAAACTTTAATCCCAGAAACATTGCTCTGGTCCTTCCTGAATTTACCATCTAATTCTTATAATATGTTCAGTATCTAGACTTTTTCCTCCCTCGGTAGGCCCTATGCATGCTGAAATTTAACCCTACTTACTGTCTTAGCAGCCAAGAGAAAAGGTAGTGGCATTCCTGAATGTAGCTGTTACGTTTTTCAGCATGGTGGAAATGCAATATTATATTATGTAGGGAAGAATCGGACACCTCTGCAGGCTCTGAGCCAATATCCTCAGTGGCATCCATCCAAATGTTCTCTATTCCATGCTTAGAGGATCCAGGTTGTCCAAACCCACATCATGAATTTATGATTACATTCTTGCTTTGGTTAAGCATTTAAATGTCTCTGACACACTGTAAAATCTTCAGT
>RJWJ010037339.1:0-15597 GCA_004363605.1 Indri indri | reverse complement strand
TGTGCAAATTTTATATTCTGGTGAAATGTTACTGCTCAAGACTGTTCCATATTGTGTTTATATAGTGGTTGGCATCATTTAAAAACTCTTTATTATTAGTTTATGTAGTTATGGTTTAGATGGTTAGTAATTGTTCCAAAGCCTGAAAATTCTGGAAGTTCTTTAGGTGACCATAAAATGTAATCTCTGCCACCACGGCTAAAAAAAATAAAAAAAAACATGGCTAGGTCATTTATATGAAAAGGATGAAGTGAGAGTCAGTGGTCTCCTTGCAGCATTTGCTTCAGAATTCACCTTTATGCGACTGCTTATAATATTGTCATCAAAGGTGAATCATGCTGCTTTACTTGAGATCTATGAACCTCCTGAAATTATATGTGTATTTATCAGTGCACACACTCAGAAAGACAGAACAGTTTGGGAGATTATGTTTTAGACATGTTGAGTTTGAGGTGGAATTATTTAATAGACTAGAAATGTAGACCTAATTCTATTTAAAAAAAAAAAATTACCCAGGCATGGTAGCATGTGCCTCCAGCTACTCAGGAGGCTGAGTGGATCACTTGAGCCCAGGAGTTTGAGGCTGCAGTGAGCTATGAACATACTGCTGACATACCACTGAACTCCAGCCTGGATGACAGAGTGAGACCCTGTCTCTTAAAAAAAAAAAAAAAAAAGAAAGAAAGAAATGTAGGCTTAATTCTAAAAGAGGCTACAAGTTGTAATCCATCTCTATCACGATGAAAGCTAAAAAGTGAAAGCCTTGGGATTGGTTAGACTGCCACATTAGAAGTATAGAGCGAGAACCAAGGCCAGAACTTGGGGATCTACTATATTTCAGGGGGAAGGAAAAGAGGCCAGAGAAGGAGCATTTAGGGAGGTAAGGAAAGGATCGGGAGGATGTAATATCACCAAAGGCAAAAATGAGAGCGTCAGATGCTGCAGAGTCAAAGAGAATAAGATCAGAGAGAAAGCCACTGGGTTCTGCAACTGGCTTCCACGGATCATCCTCCAACTGGCCAATTTCTATAGATACAGAAGATTACAAAGAGTAAGCGATTGATGAGGAAAGGACGACAAGGAGGACAGTGGTGATGGAAAAGAAGATCGTGGATAGCAGCTCCAGTGCATAACATGAAGACAAGTTATTCTGCTGCTGCCTTGTTTTTAGGGCAGGAAGAAATGGACCATGATAAAAGAGTATGGGAAAGAACCCGATTGAACTGGAGAAAAACGAGAGTGAGAGCATAAGTGTAAAGGTTATCATTAAAAATGAGGTTGGACATTTCTTCCTCTGAGACTAGGGGGAAGGAGAAGATGGGTGACTATCCAGAAGACTATTGAGGAAGCTGATGGTGGATGGTCTGAATATTATATTTTCCATAGAAGAAAGTAAGAGTAAGACTACTATGTTCTGATAAGGAGTAATCACACATTAAGTCATTATCAGCTAGATCAGAAAATATTAAAGCTAGAAGAAACCTAGTGATTGTGTAAGTCCATCGGTTATAAACGTTTGTTGGAGTCACCTGTCCTTTTAAGAGTCAGAAGCTGTGGACACACACACACACACACACACACATTTTGCATATCATTTCAGGGAATTACGGCACCCTCAGAGGCCTAACCACGGATCTTGACCAAGGAGCCTGAGAAGAATGCTGGTCTAATATAAGCCTCTCCCTGTAAAGATAAGGAAACAATATAAATAGAAGTGAAAACTTAAGGAGTAAATAGCTGCTAGCAAAGAGACATGGCAAGACAAAAACAAGTATCTCTTTTACAGTATCACTGCTGCTTTTAATATTTTTCTTTGATGTGAATTTTTTACTCTTGATTGGATCTCTTTATGTAGAATTTTTTTTAATGTTCTAGGTAAATGTACTTCTTTTTTCTTGTTAATGAGCTCCAGATCAGTGAGGTTCACCTGGTGCCTGATCTGCTTGTTTATAAATCACACACTTTTTGGAGAGTTGTACGTTCCCCTCCAAATCTTTCTTACCTCCTAAGATGATTTCTAAAGGTGATTTATCATCTGTCTTTTTAAATACAGAGAGCGAATAATTGAGGAATCCAAAGTGGAAGCAGAATTGCATGCTGAACGCTTAGAAGCTCTAAGGAAGCAGTTTCAGACTGAGAGAGAAACTGCAAAGAAAGCGGCACAACGGGAAATAGCTGAGGTACAGAGTCATGACAGAAGGTTTCTCTCTAGGTGATGCCTCTCACTGAGGATAAGCAGCTAAAGGATTTTAGAGAATGGTTACAGTTCTTTGGTTCTTCTAATCCCCCTTTGATCAGCAAGCCCGATGCAATTGAACCCTCTCTATGCAGTTTGTGAAGGGACTCACAAGAAAATAGTTTCTGACGTACAGTTCTCGGCCCAGCAAAGGAATGCCTTGATGAGAGCCTTTCTGTCAGAGGGATAACAGGGTGGGCTTGAGGAATAAGGAGACTGCCATCTGCTAGACAGAAATCCAATCAGCCATCCCCTCAGTTTACTTAGCTGCCGTCTATTCTGCATCCACCCTCTCCTGAGAGGCACAGAGAAAGCAGCAGAAGGCATGGTCCATGCTCTGGTGTGTGCTAAATGACCTCTGTTTCCCTGTGATCTCCACTCTGGACATGAGACAAATAGGGAAAACATCAGAGAACCTTTCTCGGATAGGCAGAGGCTGTGTACAGTTTTGAAGGAATTCAAAGAAGGAGAAGTTCATTTTAGGCTGGTTGGGTGACAGAAGGGAAGCTTAATGAGAGTACAGAATTGAGACTTGGAAAGAGTGTTACTTAGATGGAACCAGCTGATGGCCTTAACAACCAGAATGCTGGGTGTGAACTGTTAGTTAGAAATGGAGCACTGTAGGTTTCGGAGCAGGGGTGGTATGATATAAGCATAATTTTAGGAAGGTTAATGTGACGGGTGAGCAGTGAAGAGTGACTAGAGGCACAGAGGCTCACAAAAACTGTAATTGTCAATTTGAGTGTTAGATGATTAGGGCCAAGCAGTGTAGTTCTGTTGAAAACAGAGAACAATTAAGTAAGAAAGCCATTTCAATAAAAAAATTATCAAGCAGACATTAAATGTTATATCATGAACAAAGGAGAGGGAAGAATTAAAATAATTCCTTGTTTGGGGTGGCTGGTCTATGTTTCGCTAAATTTGTTACATTTAGCAATTGCAATCAACAAAGACCATTCACAAAATCAAACTGAACTAATAGTATGTATTAATAGAACAACTTTGCGAATTGCAAAGCACTATATAACGATAAATATAAAAAGAAAATTCTGTGGGAAACAAAAATGTACACTAAATGTAGAAATATACCTTTAGTTAGAGATCGCTGTTCAGAATGCTTATGAAACTGAATCTTTTTAACAACGATCAGTGATGATGGTGAACTTGTGAGGAGACCCAGAGAACAGTGAAAGTGAGAAGTTAGCAGCAGCAGTGGGCTCCTGGAGCATCGCCTGAGTCCCAGCTCTGCCTCTTACTGGCAATGGTTAATTTACTATCTGAGTAAGTGACTTAACTTCTGAGTCTCAGTGTCCTTAATCATAAAATGGAAACCATCACAATTACTGTTGAGGATTAAATTGGAAAGTATGTATAATGTAATTATCACAGTGCCTAGACATAATCAGTACAAAATAAGTGATAGTTGTTAGGGCTTATCCAGTTTTAGACAAAGCTGTGATTGAGGTAACAGTGGAATATCTAACAGGGAGGTAGCTAGGTGGTGATAAAAGACTCTGGTGTGAAGTTAGGATCTAAAGGAAGGAGCTAGTATAGAGAAAAAAGGTACAGATAGCCTTGGCTCCACTCTTTGCTGTGTTAAATGCTACCAGCCATAGAGAATACCATCTTCCTTTCTTTTCCCTTCTCAGCTGCCTCTTTTTGTTAAAGTCCAAGTGGCGTTGACTTAAGGGCACATTAGGAGGAGGGCGACTCTGTAAAATTAAGTAGTCACCATGCTGTTTTTCACAAGATAATTTGTTAAAATCCTTAAGAATAAAACAATATTATAAAAATACATGCAGTGGTAGTCAGTAGCTGACAAGTATTTATGTAAACTACTGCATAATTCATTTTCATGCCTCAGATATGAGGCTGCAAGTGTCAGAAAGGAAGAGAAAAGCTTATAGCATGATAATAATCACCGAGCAATTACTGTGTGCCGGACTTTACATTCTTTCCCTCTGTTATCTTATTTAATTTAACTGTTGCATGTATCCCGTGAAGCAGGCTACGCACATGCTTTTCAAATGATGAACCTTAGGCTTAAGGTCGTTAATTGCCCAAAATCACTTGGCTAGTAAGTGGTGAAGCTGAGATTTGAACTTAGGTCTGTCTGACTCCAAAGCCATGCTCTTAAAATGCAAATAGTGAGTATACATTTATATTCTTTATTCTAATAAAGATTTTGTTGTTTAGTGTTAGAAATTAGGAAAATCACTTGATCTGTTGCTCCATAAAACTGCTTAATCAAACATTATTATTACTGCCTCACTTGCCCTCCTTTTTAAAAGAAAGATTCAAAGACAGCAAAATACAGGGACAAAACTAAACAGCCTTCTCTTAATGGAAGGTAAAAAGGTTCCAATTTTTTCCTTTGTGTTTCAAGCTGAAGAAAGCCCTTGATGAAGCCAACTTCAGATCAGTGGAAGTGTCCCGGACCAACCGAGAGCTGCGGCAGAAACTTACAGAGCTTGAAAAAATACTGAACAGTAACAAGGAGAAAATAAAGAATCAAAAGGCCCAAATTGAGCTCCACTTGTCGGCTAAGGCGAATAATACTCAGAATGTGGAGAGGATGAAGGTTATATGAGAAACCCAAAGTCTCTAATCACTTCCTTCCCTAGTGCTTTGTGAGGATCCAGGCAGTCGATGGTGTCTGGGGTCGTAGGGTTAGCATCCTGCCAGCAGCATGTATTCTCTGGGAATTAGAGCCACACGGGGAATTGGGAGATTGCCTTTTGGGAGGACTGTCTCTCTTCAGTGGAGGTGCTGCTGCGTAAATGGTTTCTTATTAGCTGCCAGTGTCGTGTTTGGCTCCCCATCTGCCCCTTCCATGCTGATTGTGCTGGACTTTGCTCTTTTGGGATCTGCGTGCCAGATGGGAAAGAGCCCAGCAGGAACTGATAATTTTTGGGTCTCATATGGGATTCTGTTTGCCATCCTGTAGGCAAAAAGAGCAAGCCAGTTTTTCCACTGATCATCTTTTTATGTTATTTCCACATTTACTTTCAGCAAATAGAAACAGAATTGAAGCAAATGGAGCTAATTAAGGATCAGTATCAGAAAAAAAACTATGAACAGGTAGATGATTTCCACAAACTCTATTTACCTTTCATGTAAAATCCCAAACTTGGAAAGGTTTGCCAAATGTCTCCCTCTTTGTATTCTCTCAGTCATTGAGTATCCAGAGGTTTGTTTCTGAAATGACTAACCTGCAGAAAGAGATGCAGATATTGGCCAAGAGCCAATATGATACTTCAGCATGGAATAAACAGCAAGAGCTGCGGCTAGAGGCAGAGTGGAGAATGAGGCAGCAACTAGAGAATCGATGCCAGGTAAGAGGTTTCTTAGATTCATCTCAAAGATTATCAGCAAATGGCATGGGCCAAAACCCAGCATTAGTGCACCTAGATTTTCTAGATTCTATAGAAGAAACATACAATTACAAGTTGTTCATCTTAGGTAAGTCCTTAGAATAATAGTATCTAGGAAGAAACCTGTGGCTTTGAATGTGGCAAATGTTTTCTATTTTCATTCAAATTGGTAAAAATGTTCATTTTTAAAGAATAGCTAGAGCTTACATATGCAAAATGCCAGCAGCTAAGTACTTCTGAACTGGATTTCATAACCTTTCAGGAACTTTATACCCCTTGGTTCTTCCTTGTAGCACAGATAGATATACTTGCTGCTGTTATGGGACTTTTAACTATTCCTAGCTTAATAAAAAGCATAACATTACGTATCACTGAGAAGGGAACTTCGAGAGATCATTGAGCTCTTGTCTTCCAATAGAGATTGCCTGCTATGAAAAGTATCCCTCCAATTCTGAAAAGCAGTGTTAATCACTTTCAGTAGAATCCATAAATCAAAATCAAAATTCGTAATCTTACACATGTATGTGGACTACAGGTTAAACTGAAAATAACAGGTTTCATTTTATATTTTGGTAGCACCCGAACTTAGAAGGTACCTCACCCCACTTTCACAATTTGGTTGCCCTTTTATTACAATAGTGAGAAGCTTTTTGGTTCCATCAGAAGTTTATAAAAATCTTTGTATCACATTTTCAGGAATTGGAAGAAACTGTCAGACACCTGAAGAAATATAAAGAGACAACAGAGAATAAACTGAAAGAAGCCAGTGTAGAATCAGAGCAGGTGAGCCAGACCCATGGACATAACTTAGACAAGTTTCCTTCAGTACAGCAGTTCTGAAGCACACAAATCAGTGTGAAATCCTTCATTAATGTATTTGTCAGGAATGCATCAGGCAGGAACCAACAATAACTAAGTGTAGTCTCTATTGTAAAGAACAAGTAATGTTTGGATTAAGATTCTGTGTCCTGATGATAGATAATAGAATGCTAAAATATTAATTAAACCAGAAATCCAAGTCCCTACCACTGCATATAAGGGAAGACCAGCATGTGTATGGATTTTAATATATTATTGTTTGACATGAGCTAATGAAAGTGGGAACTCTGTTTAGTCAATAACTAGAAGTGTAAAGTAGGCCCTATTTAATTTGTGAATTTGCTTCTCTGTTCTGAATTTAATTTGCCTTTTTGAGGCTATTTAAATCAAACATTTTTAGAGTTTGAGAGGATCTTTGAGATCAGTAGTCTACTACAACCAGCCCTCACTTTCCAGATAAGAAAACAGATTCTTAAGCTTCAAGTATTACAATGATGTTGCTTCTAGTTGATTATGATTTGTCCCTGATATAGCCATTAAATTAAATGACAGTGTGACTCTCAGGATGATATATTAGAGTATGGACTCTGACAAATCTGAGTTTGAATGCCAACTGTGACACTTACTGTGTGCCCATAGGTTAGTTACATGTACTTTCTTTAAGCCATCAGTTACCACATCTGTAAAAGTCAGGAAGTTAATACCTACTACATTATTCTGATGGATCAGAATAAGTTTCATTGAAAGTTAGAACCCTTCTCATTCCCCATACAGTAGTAATAATAGATGTGATGTGCAATGCCATGTCAATCATCTTTCCCTCCACGCCTGGTAAGGAATGCTAGAGAAAGGTGGATTTTGGTTTGGTTTGGTTTGATATGGGGGCTGGGGTTGTACCTGTCATCAGGATGCACAAACAGATCTGGAAAATATTTTCGCTTTGTACCTTTCTAAAAGTTAAACGACACTGTAAAAGGGAAGTTCTGTTTTCTTATCTCAATGTAGTGTATCCACACTATGACCTGGCTAATGTGGAGCAAGTACACAGTAGCGCATACTTATTGAGGACCTGTTATATGTCAGATACCCTGCTAAGTGAGGGAGATACAGAGTGAACAAGATGAATGGGGCCTCTCCTCTCATGGAACTTGCCTTCTTTCAGCCAAGAGAGAATCACACCACCCTCTCAGACTTGAGAATCAAAAATGAGAACACTGTTCATGAAACATAAATAACCAAAGAGGAAAAACCAGTCATTTAACTTTTTATTCTAGGGGACATGTTCTGGAGCTATTTTGAAGCCACTTTATATATAAAAACGTATCGGCTCTATTTCAAAATACCAAAGTGTTCCAAGTACATAGAAAAGTGCCAAGCATACACTGGCACTCAATAAATAGTTGTCAAATACATGAACAGTGATTCCAGATCATCTTCAACTGCAGACCGTAAAAGGGACTGTTTTCAAGCCTAGCAAAGATAACTTGGAAGTTTGTGATTAGGAGCCAAAGTATAAAAATATTTTTGATGATAAAGGAAATAAAAATAATACAATACAATTTTACACTAAGCTGGTCCAGTTTTTTAGTAGTGCATTCTATTACCTTATAAAGCACAACAGAAACATCTAACCTTTATAGTTTAGGTACTTTGGAGAAATACTTAGAGAACAGAACTCAGAAATTTAAAATATGGGTTGAACCACTACATTCTTAAGAGTCCTTCATATGTATCCTTTTCATTTTCAATGTCATCTTGTACTTTCATTCTTACTTTTCTCCTGGGTCCTCTCTTACCTTGGTTCACATTCAGGAAATATTATTATAACAAATGCATTAAAAGCAGCAAGGCTGCACGCATTCTTTAACCCCCCATTTAGAAATTACTCTCATCTATAAATTATTAAGTATATTGTGCAAATAGGTTGTAGGCACTTTGCAATCAGAATTTGGGTGCTTTACTATCTAGGTAAAAAGTCTTTGGAACTAATACACAAAAAACTTGTAACTGTTTCCTTGTTGTAACTTTTAATGATAACATTTACATGTTCAGATAACAGCTAACCTGGAAGAAGCTCACCGTTGGTTTAAGTGCAGGTTCGATGGCCTACAGCTTGAGCTGACAAAAAACCGGTTGCAAAGGCTTCCCCGGGAAGACGGGTGGCAGGAAGAGGTAAGGTTAAGACATGGCCGTCTTAAACAATTTTGTATTTTTGCTTTTCATATTTCTAAGTATAGAAGTTCTCTCATCATCTAGAGAGATGAGATGCTCTCTCTGTTAATCTCTAGTTTCTTTAAACTACTGCTAGAAAACCAGTGAACTAAATTTTTTTCTTATAAAGTTCCACCTCTTCCAAACTGTCTAGATTAGAACCACCTATCTTGATGAATAAATGACATGCATAGAGCCAAAACAAATCCTAATTGCTGCAGTTAGTTTCGAACAGTCAGTGGTAGGTGTGTTTTCTTTCCAACAGGACCAAGATGTAAGGCACAATGTCACATCCAGCGAATCTGTTCTACAGCGATGGGAAAATAAACAGAATCTTAGGCTCATGCCCAAGAAGTATCATTTTGAGTCAGAGAGGAAATGATGTCCTTGACAAAGGAGCTTCTTTGTGTAGAGCTACACCTCCGTGATTCTGCGAGCCCAGCAACTAGGGCTGGTCTGTTGCTACAGTCATAAGAACGTGAAGTCTTTAATGTGGGCTGAAGATTTTGGACCTGAGTTTATCATTTTACGAACCCTTTTATATCAGTACAGAACCACCCCATGTTTTTTGTCCCTTTCCCCATTTCCACTCAATAAATTTATATTGTTTTATGATAGGAGATGCTGTTGCATGATACTTGGCTGTTTTTCTAAGTACATTTTATCTAAAGGCATTTGGTAAGGTACTAAATGATATGGCTACTAAATAGTATGATACTTTGTTTCAATGAAATGTCCTAGTCTAACATTCAGTAGATAATCCCTGGAAATAGAATCACCTGGAAAATGGTAAAAACTCTTTCACTGTCTTGTAAACTTACACAGTTCTGTGTTGGGTAATTACCAACATATCTTTAAAAAGACTAGTATCTCTGTTCTTAAAAAAGACATCTCAGAGATTGTATTTGTGGCTTCCTTGGTCATTTAAAAGGAAATTTGTTGAATCCAGCAGTCTGTTCTGTTCAGGGAGACTATGCCTGACCAAGATAGCTCTTCCTTACTATAGTAAGCAATAACTTCAGCTTTGTCTTTTTATTTTGGATATTGAATGATGGATTAGGTAATCCAGATTTAACATATGTAAATGGTTGGCACAATACATGGCTTAATTAATGCTCAAGTAATGGTAGCTGCTGCTGCTACTATCAAGACCTAAATCAAGTAAACAATTATAAAATTGGAAAGAACATCAAATATAAGACTGTTAGCGGTTGATGAGCCTACTACTCAATATCTGATATAAAAAGACAAAGCTGAATTTATTGCTTACTATATAATAAGAGAGAACTGTGTTGTTTGGGCATAGTTCTTCCTGAGCAGAGCAGACAGTCAATCTCATATAGGGTTTTGGGGAACATGGAGTTCAAGGATTAAAAGACTCTCAGAGGCATAAGTGGGTTGACATCTGTAGCAGCAGAGTTACTGGGCTAAGACTGTTGTTCATTGACTGGCATTCAGAGGCATGTTTATTGGAGTCCATGCCTGCTTGTTTGACTTTCAGGAGTCAGGGACTATCACTGGTTTGCAGGCTTATAAGAACACATACACTAAGGCAAGTTGTCACTGATCTAATGGACAGGTTAAAAACTGGTTCTGATAGCTGCTTGTTATTATGGCTTTAGAACAATCTGTGCCTGGGAGGGTGGAAACATTTTTATTCTTTGTGCCCTCTTTTGGTCTTCATGCCATCTGTTAGGACATTGGCTCTATGGAAGCATTTAACAGTGAACCACAGACATCAAACAACTGTTTTGTTAATCCAGGGACAATATGAAGTGTTAGCACTGGTGCAGACACCTCTCTGGTTAGAAAAAGAACATTCGTGGACATTACCCATAACTATTTTGGTTCTATGGTTTGAAAGTGTCCCTTCCAAAATTCATGTTGAAACTTAATCCCCATTGCTCTGTAGTATTAAGACAGTTGGACCTTTGGGGAAATGATTAAGTCATGAGGCCAGAGCCTCATAAAAGGGCTGGAGGGAACTAGGTTAGGCCTTTTGCCCTTCTCCCTTCCACCATGTGAGGACAACAGCATTCGGCCCCTCCAGAGCAAACGGCAGCAAGGTGCCATCTTGGAAGCAGGGAACAGGGTCTTCACTAGATCCAAACCTGCCAGTACCTTGACCTTGGACTTCCCAGCCTCCAGAACTGTGAGCTATAAATTTCTGTTGTTTATAAATTACCCAGTCTCAGGTATTTTATTATAGCAGCAGAAATGGACTAAGACATTTGGTTAAGGAATTTAAAGTTGTTTGCTGTGTCTCCAAGCCTTGGTTCTGTTGTTCACTAGGTCAGCCAAAGTGAGGGAATACATTTCTCATGATCTCCTCAAGTTGTCTAACTACTATGGAATAGGTCACTATCCTTAGGAGTCTTTTCCCAAAAAGGGATTTATCCCTTCAGACTCTTGATAAGGAGATATAGTCAATTGAGGGGATTAGGGAGTCATAATCTTGAAACGGCCTAACCAAGAGCCCCACAGAATAATTAACCATGGTCCCGGGTTGGCACCGAAAACCTTGGTCCTGAATTCCATATAGGAAAAAAGATCCCAATTACGATACAAAGGAGATGATCAACTTTAATAGGTACAAATGTACTGCCCCTGATTGGTGTCATGACAGTCACAGTTATATGCTACTTATATCCTCCTTGTCCAGAAAAAGGACATTTTTCTTCACTTACGTATTGTCCTCCAAGGGTATCGTTATTGATAAAGTTAATGTAACACACCTTTATATCATTTTTTAGATTGGCTATACTAGCTTGGGGGAAGGGAATTATAGTTTGGTAATCATTTCTAGTAAAGCTTATAGTTGTTAATATCAAGGGGAATATGATAACTAAATTAGAATTATATATGTTTAAACCAATAAAGAGAAGAGTATTACCAAAAGAATAATAGATGAGATATATGTGAAAGAGAATGTGACAGAATAATCTTGTTCTGATGGTCTGAGGCAGAAGCTGCCTATTTTGTGTGGTCATCTACATGTTCTGAGGCTTTTGGTTTAACCGTCAACTTCTGTAGATCATCTGCTTCTGGAAGTTCTTTGGAGAACTTTTAGATCTTTAATGGGTATAAATTTCTAATTCTATTAAGGCCTTTTCTGTTTTTCCAGAGGACTTTTCCAGGCAATAAGGTTTCTGATTAAAGGGCAAAGCTTATGTAATTCAAATTGTGAATGATTGTTCCAGCTTAATGTGGTCTTCTATCATTAGACAGATGGAATGTCCTTGGTAGGAAACACAAACTCTAATCATTTTTTAGCCCTTGTAAGTGCTGATTTTTTGATAGGGGAATGCTTCTACCCATCCAGAATATAAATGTATGTGCGTGTGTGTGAGATATATATGTGTGTGTGTGTGTGTGTGTGTGTGTGTGTGTATAAAACACATAGAATGAAGCAACTGTATAAAATCCACTTGTAAATACTCACAGTCTTTTAGGATATGGTTCTAGTTCATAACCCACCTTTATGATTTTTCCAATTAATTTCTTATAGATGAGACATGATCCGGCCACATCCTTTGTCATCCAGAAAAGTTTCCAGCAGTGGTTAATATTGTGGCAATTTTTTCCCTACTGTGATGGGTTGTTTTATAGAGGATTTTAGCAAGTGTCTATTTGAAGTTTTATCCAGTGGTACTGAGTGGCCATTCTAGTTTTGCTAGATCTTATCCTTAACAATCTTACAACCCGATCACACTCAGTGCTTCTTTGTAGAATTTGGCAAAGATTTACACTAAATCTTTGCGAAAGAGTTAGTATATTTAAGATGTATTCTTGGAACTTTTCCATGGATTTTCTATTTGTTGGGTTTTTTTTTGTTGTTGTGTAAGGTGTCTTTATGGAAGGACATTAAAGTTGGAACAGCCTATTTAGTGTGATGATTTGCTAAAGTACTTTACAGTATAGCATACTAACTTCTATTGTGGATCTCTACTTTTATGACAGCAATAGTTTCAAAGTAAGTATCAAGTCATCAGCTAATTCATATTTGTTGTTCATTTTTAAAGGATATTGGAGGAGGCTAAGAAATGTCTTTGTTTCTATAAGTGAGTTATTCTAAAAGCATAGCAACTACTAGAGCATATATTCATTCTTTTATTTTCACAATTTTTCATGCCCTACAGAAGGCCACAGTTTAGTCATTTAAACAATTTGGCTTCTGGTAAGGAATTAAATTCTTTGAGACATTTGGTGCCCTTTATATAACCAGTGTTGTTTGTCCCTTCTCGTTTTTAATATAAGATCCATCAACAAACAATATTAGTCAGAATTTGGTATTGGAGTATACAAATGTTCTCTTTAGGGCATGAACACACCTCTTGAATTACTGCAATGCTATAATGAAATTCTCTTTTGTTGAGTAAGAAATACGAAAGTGCTGGTTAAGACTGTTAAGCCAGGACCTGTGCTTCTGACCAAGATTGGGGAACAGGGACCAGATCACCCTCCCACCTGAAACAACCAAAAAACAGACAAAATATGTGAAATATATAAGACACTGGACATCATGCGGCAAAGAACAATGATCCCTGAGAGGAAAGGAACAAACTAGGTGATCCCTGCCATTGCCTCTGTGTTGAGTAGGAATAGAGGTGGAGCCAAGCGAGTCCCTGGAGGTAAGGAGGTGGAGTGGAGGCCAGAGAGACAAAGGCAGCGACAGTACCAGGACAGAGCACCAGAAAGGAGAGGGCTGGACAGACAGGAGTTTCACGTGCCTGCAGAGTAGTCAGCTGAGTACTGGGCAGCACATGCATGGGAGGAAACTACCTAAGGCTGGAGAAGAACCATCCCGAAAGGTTAGAGGTAACAGTGTCTGGCACACAAACATAGTGCCAGTTCCCACCAACCAGAATTGGAAACCTCATGATTTATGGGGCACTGGGTAGAGTGTACAAAAGGGTCTTGTCTCAGCAGTATAGTTAACCCTCAAGTGAACACCGCTGTGGTCCCACCTAATGAGTCTTAAAAGTAAAATTCCAAATGATCTGGTTCCAAGTAGCTGTGTTCCAGAACAAAGCTTAAGAATATGTACATCATTTGTACCCCTATAATATGCTAAAAGAAAAAAAAATGTACAGGCATAGTAAAATACATGGCACTTATGAAGTTAAAATCTGTGTCTAGCATCCGATCCGTAATTAT
This sequence comes from Indri indri, assembly GCA_004363605.1. Taxonomy (NCBI): domain Eukaryota; kingdom Metazoa; phylum Chordata; class Mammalia; order Primates; family Indriidae; genus Indri; species Indri indri. The sequence goes on along the minus strand of RJWJ010037339.1, from coordinate 1,800 downwards.
CCATAATTTGCAAAGAAGCAGCAAAATATGGCCCATTATGAGAAATCAGTCAAAATTGACCCAGAACTAACATAGATGTTAGAATTAGCAGACAAGGACATTAAAGACATTATAACTGTATTCTATATGTTCAAAGGGTGTTATACCAGTAGATAGTAATATAAGAGATAGTCATGTGTCACTTAACAATGGGAGTACATTCTGAGAATGTGTCCTTAGGTGATTTCGTTGTGCAAACGTTGCAGCGTGTATTTACGCAAACCTCAGTGGAATAGCATACTACACACACAGGCTATATTGGATAGCCTGTTGTTCCTAGGCTACAAACCTGTTATTATACTGAATAGTGTCAGCAGTTGTAGCACAATGGTAAGTATTTGTGTATTTAAACATATCTAAACATAGAAAAGGTACAGTAAAAGTATGGTATAATCTAATGGGATCACTGCTATGTATTCAGTCCATCATTGAAAGAAATGTTATGTGGTATGTTACGGTAGTGACAAGAATTCGTAATTATGTAATTAGCTAGTAGAAAAATGATGGGTGGGTTTTCTTTAGCAATAGAGATTTACCACATGTGGTAATATCAGATGTAAAGATAATCCTAATTACAAGATCTGTAGATGCTTTGACTAATTTTTTGAGTGTACTAATTGTTCTGAGGCAAGGAGGCTAAGCCATGGCTGCTGAAGTAAGGGATAGACCATGGTTCTTCTATGTGTGTGGTATTGTTAACACCCCTACAGCATGGCCTAACCTTTCCATGTTTGTACAAAAAGATTTATGAAAATCTAGGAAGAATCAATCTGGACTCTAATTGACTTGGCTCTAGTCTATGGAGTCTTTTGCCCCAGGGCAGGGGTCCCCAACCTTTTTGGCACCAGGGACCAGTTTCATGGAAGACAATAGAGCAGAGGCAATATTTAAAACTAGTCCAAAAACACTGTCAAAAATAGAAAAAAAAAAAAGATTCTACACATTGATGGGGCTTACCCAGTACCTGGGAAAAAAAATAATCAACTTTGAGACATATTCTAATAAAAGTATTAGATTTCAAAGACAAAATATTCTCAAGGTCTATAAACCAAAAGATCAAATAACTCACAAAGGCAAGAGACTGGCATCAGACAATGAGAAAGCAACACGCTAAGCAAGGCAGCAAGGGAGCAGCAGTGTGTTGGCAGAATTCTAAGATAGGCCCCAAGATTTCTCGCCCTCAGTGTACGTACCCTCAATATCCCTGGGGCTGTGAAAATGATGGATTTCACTCCCATGATTAGATTATATGTCACAGTTAACTTTAAGAATGGGAGATTATCTTGGTGGGCCTGACCCAACCACATAAGCACTTTTCTCCAGCTAGTTGCAGAAGAGAAATAGATTTAAAGCACAAGAAGGACTTCATGTACCCTTTCTGGCTTGAAGAGGAGGAATCCACATATGCAGGTGGCCTCTGGGAGCTGAGAGTGGCCCCTGGCTGAAAGTCAGCAAGGAAGTAGAGACCTCAGTCCCAAAACTGCAAGGAACTGAATTCTGCCACCACGCTGAGCAAGCTCGGCAGCAGGTTCTTCCCCTGAAGCTGCTCTGTGGCTTGGAGCCAAGTGGAGACTGAGATGAATGCTGGGTAGAGTCTGCCTGGCTCAGTCTCGGCCGCTAGTCCATTTCCTAACAACCCCTGTCCTGCATCTTTTCTCGTGCCCAAAGAGAGTACCTTTGGGCAGGGAGAGTCTGCCCAAAGTTTACCAAAGAGACCCTCTAGAAAATAAGGATTCCTGCCAAAGGAAACTCCATGATCTC
>RJWJ010037338.1:0-15579 GCA_004363605.1 Indri indri | reverse complement strand
ATAAATGCCCTTTTAACTGGGGTGAAATAATATTTCATTGTAGTTTTGATTAGCATTTCTTTTTTTATTTTTTATATTTTAGCATATTACAGAGGTACAAATGTTTAGGTTACATATATTGCCTTTGCCCCACCCAAGTCAGAGCTGCAAGCCTGTCCATCCCCCAGATGGTGCCCACCACACCCATTAGGTGTGAATATACCCATCCCCTCCTCCCCTCTCCCACCTGCACAACACCGGATGAATGTTACTACTAAATGTGCACATAAGTGTTGATCAGTTAATACCAATTTGATGGTAAGTACATGTGGTACTTGTTTTTACATTCTTGTGAGACTTCTCTTAGTAGAATGGGCTCCAGCTCTATCCAGGATAATACAAGAGGTGCTAGATCACCATTGTTTTTTGTGGCTGAGTAGAACTCCATGGTATACACATACCACATTTTATTAATCCACTCATGTATTGATGGGCACTTGGATTGTTTCCACATCTTTGCAATTGTAAATTGTGCTGCTATAAAAATTCGAGTGCTGATGTCTTTTTTATAGAATGTCTTTTTTTCCTTTGGGTAGATGCCCAGTAATGGGATTGCTGGATCAAATGATAGTTCCACTTACAGCTCTTTGAGGTATCTCCATATTGCTTTCCACAGAGATTGTAGTAGTTTGCAGTCCCACCAGCAGTGTATGAGTGTTCCTGTCTCTCCACATCCACGCCAAAATTTATTTTTGGGGACTTTTTAATAAAAGCCATTCTCACTGGAGATAAGTGATATCTCATTGTGGTTTTGATTTGCATTTCCCTGATGATTAGAGATGTTGAGCATTTTTTCATATGTTTGTTGGCCATTATTCTGTCTTCTTTTGAAAAGTTTCTTTTCATGTCCTTTGCCCACTTTTTAATGGGGTTGTTTCATTTTTTTTCTTGCTGATTTTCCTCAGTTCTATATAGATTCTGGTTATCGTCCCTTTATCAGATATGTAGCATGTGAATATTTTCTCCCATTCTGTAGGTTGTCTGTTTGCTCTCATGATAGTTTCCTTGGCTGTGCAGAAGCTTTTTAATTTGATCAGGTCCCATTTATTCATTTTTGTTGTTGCTGTGATTGCCTTTGGGGTCTTCTTCATAAATTCTTTGCCTAGGCCAATGCCTATTAGAGTTTTCCCAACATTTTCTTCTATAATTCTTATAGTTTCATGCCTTAGATTTAAATCTGTTATCCACCATGTGTTGATTTTTGTGAGAGGTGAAAGGTGCGAATCCTGTTTCAGTCCTTTACATGTGGCTATCCAAAAAAATAATAATAATATTAAAATAAAAAATAAAAAATGAAAAAAATAAATGTGATGATGATAAATTTTAAACTGAATGATATTCATCAGACATCATAACAACTAAAAGTCAAATTTCATTAAAAATATATAATTTTATATATTTTTGTTTATATAACATTAATATATATTAATATATTAACAAACAATTAACCCATTAGGTGTGCACCATCTGGGGGATGGACACACTTGAAGCTCTGACTTGGGTGGGGCAAAGACAATGTATGTAACCTAAACATTTGTACTCCTGTAGTATGCTGAAATAAAAAAAAAATATATATATATATATATATATAATTAGAAAAAGAACGATGCCTACCACTATATTCAATGTCAATGAAAAAAAAGAACATATCAAGCTCATTAAGTTTAGTCCATAATGTCACTAGATAGACAACTCTAACTGCTTGCCCCTTTAAGAAAAGAATAGTTCTGGAATCTAAAGGTCTTACCAGATATAGTTTGCCTCTGGACATCCTCTATATATTAAAAGTAAGTCAGCCATATACCAATTGCAATTTAAAACCATTTATTTTAACTTTCTTTTTTAAGGGACAGATTAACAAGAATGTATTTCATTTTATATGACTTCTTAAAGATAGCTTAAACAGAATATTAGTACTTTTTTTCCAAAGTAAAACTTCATGGATGGTCTTCATTTACTTTTAACCCAAGAAACCACTTCTATTTAATTACTATGTCATTTTTCCTTTCTTCGGGATTCAGCTCAAGTAGCATCTCCTACATTAAGTTTTAACCTCCCATTTTAACACTGGTGCATAACTCTTTATTATGAACTCTTGCAGCACTCATTTTTCTTCATATTGCTATATAATTACACAAACCTATCAGAGAAAAGGAAGATATCGTTTTTCTATATTCCCTATCTCAAATAGAGGTATAGCAGGCATATCTTAGGGTTTAATTATCAACAAAATGAAATTAAATTAAGATAAATTGTTTATTTTTTTGACAAACCAAAGCTATTGGAAGTCCTCCATGTATGCTGTAATGATCTTTTCCACTCACATTTCCTCTACCCTTATTATCACTCTGCCCCGTATCCCCAAACCAAACCACCTCTTATTTGCCAAAGTTTTGTTTAGTCTTCAAGACTTGCACCAAGTTTCTTGATAACCAGCTCAAGCAATGAAATGGAAGGGCAGTTTGGAGTATGGGTGTATTAATCTGATTAGGCTGCCATAACAAAATGCCATAGACTGGGGGGCTTAAACAACAGACATTTATTTTCTCAGAATTTGGAGACTGTAAGTCTAAATCAGGGTGCCAACTTTGTTGGAGTCTAATGCAGGCTCTCCTCCTGGCTTGCAGATGGCTGCCTTCTCCCTATATGCGCAAATGTCCGTTCCATGGTTTCTTCGTGTGCGAAGAGAAATATCAAGTTCTCTGGTGTCTCTTTTTATAAGGGCACAAATCCCACCATGAAGGCCCAACCCTCATGACCTCATTTAACCCTAATTACTTCCCAAAAGGCCCATCTCAAAATACCATCCCACTGGGGGTTAGGGCTTCAATATATGAATTTTGGATGGAAACAAACATTCAGTCCATAACAATTGGAAAAAGCAAAGACTTAGAATTAGCTTGGCCTGGGTTCAAATCCTGGTTCTACTATTTCAGAGGTATGTGACTTTGGATGTTTCACACTCATAGACCTCCTTATCTGTGAAAGGAAGATATCAATACTAATTTCATCATCACGATCATCCTTGTCATGACTTTAATAATTTTTGAGTATTTACTATGCATTAATAATTCTTTCAATGTCTTTACATGTATTAAATTATTTAATTTTCAGAATAACCTAATGGTATTATTAGCCCAATTTTATGTATTAGGAAACTGAGGCACAAAGAGCATAAGTTACTTCACAGATTTAAGTACTAAATAAATATGTAAAATATCCGATGCATAGTGAAATTCCAGTTCCATTTCCTTTGTATATGTGATAAGTTGTCAAGGAAATCAAAACAGTAAATATTTATATCACCAAGAAAAGAACTATTATGACTGGCATACTTTACCAATTCAAAGTATTATCCCCTAAAAATACCAACTTGTTTTTACTTCAAGACCACACAAATGAACTTATCACATCACATTGTTAGGTTTTAAGCAGACTAATAAAATTGCTGTAAGAGGTATTTGAGATTTTTTCCCATTTCTGATGATCTTAAACTTCAAACCTTACCAGTACCAATTCTTATTAATTTAACAGTGTTATCTATCCAGTATAATTCCTCCCAATGGCTATTGCCTTTAGAAAAAATTGATTCTAATATTAGAATATCCCTGATTTATTTATATGTTTAAATTTTCCATGCCAATTCAAGAGTAAAATACCCTTATGATTGCCACTATAAAAAGAAGCGATGGGGAAAGACATTTGCTATTGAAAATGTTTTCTTCAAAACATTCTTAAATTGAAGACAATCCTTAGATGTCCAAGCAATTGCTGACTCTAATTTCTTTCTTTTAAGTTGAGAATATTTCTTACATATTCAGGTATGTTTCTTCAACAATCTGGTAAGATATCAATTTTATAAATCAAATTAGAACTTCTTGATCTTGATTGCACATTAGAATCTCTAAGAACTTTTCAAAAAATGCCCCTGTCCAGGTCTCACTCTTGATCAATTGATTTAAAATATCTGGGGGTAGATTCTGGACATAAGAATTTGTAAAAAATTTTTAGTTGATTTTTATGTGCAATAATCAATGCAAAGGTTCGAAGTTAACAGCAAGCACATGCATTGACATGCACAGTAAAGTGCCTGTTGGCTTATGAATACCCCTAAGTTTAGACTTAACTAACAGATATAAAGAATGCAGCCTCAGCAGGTTTCCTATAATAAAATCTGTAATACTCATTATCCTGATTTTTCTCCTACTTTTCTGGATCTTCCTTCTTCATCTTCTCTTCAGGCTCATCTTTCCCTGCCAAATTAATAAATATTGGACCTCAGGGCTTAGTTCTAGGCCATCATCTTATGCCGTGGCCTTTCCCCCATATGATTTCAGTCAACCTCATTATTTCAGTTATCCTATTTGCACTGACAATTCCCAAATGTGTATCCCTGGCACAGACTTGTTCTCCAAGCTTTGTAAACCTATATCCAACTACTTACTCAGCACCTCCACTTTAGCGAGGCACTTTACTAAATATCTCCAAAACCAGACACATAATATTGTAAGCCCCCAAACTCAATCTGCTTCCACAGTTTCCTATTACATTAATTTCCCATAACCATTATTCCATAAGCCAAAAATCTAGGAGCATCTGTGAAATAGTCCATGTCATACCCCACAGAAGTCTTGTTAATTGCACCTCCAGTTCATTCCCAAATCCATGCTCATCTATTTTCACTACTCTTAGTCTAATTGAAGCTACCCACATTTTTTCATGGAGAAAACTGCAGCAGCCTCTTAACTTTTCTCCCCACATCCCCTTTTGCTTCATTCCAATTAGTTTTTCATGTTGTACTCAAGTGAGTTTTTCAAAATTAAAACCTATTTGAATTTGTTTTCAAAGATATTTTATTAGTCTCTGGAGAAAGACCAGAATCATTACAATTGGCTAAGACTAATAGAGCTTCACTCCTAGGGCTGAGGAAAGGTACTAAAGCACATGGTCTACCATCAGTTGAACAAATATAACATTCTCCTACTGAGGAAGAGGAGGGGTTGAGAGCCAACACTATCTGCCTCCCGCCATTTAGTGAGGAACTCCTGTGAACACATCGTACTTTGCTTGATTGCTATTCAAATATATACTTTGACGTATGTAACCAATTTTTACTCACAAGAACAGCCTTTTGTTGGATTAATATAATAGTGACATTTAAATGGCCCACAGTTTTACATAGTCCTCCTTCTGGAAGCTGAGAACTACGATCACAGGTAGGTCACAAACTACTTCCCACTGCCTAAGTAGGATTGCTGTGATTATAAACTTGAGCACTTCCTTCTACTGGGAATGTAAATGGTCCACAAAGAACAAGTAAATTTCTTTATTTTCAGTGTGTTTGCACCTTTTTATTTGACAGTATTAGTCATTCGGCTTTCTTTATCTATTTCCTTGTTTTCCTACTGACTCTATTGCCAGCACCACCGCATCTCATTTGCCTCACTTTCTGCCTGTTTGTTCCTCATTGTTTCTCCTTTTCCTTTAATACATTCCAGACACACATTTTATGTGTACTCAACATATGCAGTAACTGTGAATTCCAGTCATCGAGACAATTGGAAAACCTTAGAACAGACAAAAAGAAAAGCCCTGCAATAATTTTGTGAAATTTCATTCTTGTTTACTGAGTCGGTGGTTCGAATTGACTCTGCAGGGATTATCTCTGTAAATCTATTGTATATGCCACTGAGTTTTAAGGTCAGTAAACACTGTGATTGACCATAGATAAACTGAACCAGAGGTGAACTTTGTTTTTCTTGCTTTTTCAATCCATATTCTTTGTCCACATTCTATTTTTCAGAATAGGAACTATTGCCTCACTCCCAAGCATTGCCTCACTTCTGTATCTCACTGCTTCAAAGGGCTCTCATGATAGCACCCTGCGGAACCTTTATCTTTGGATTTTGTTTATCTACTTATGGCCAGTGGCAGGGCTCTGATTTACTATTTGGCAATATGTATGTAACATCAAAAATTACTGGTCATGCCTTATTTAAGCCCTACTATCTCAATAAGATGAATTCAATAAATTAGAACTATCAAATCAAGGTTATTATGGAAATTCCCCAGACTGTATTTTAATTTTAACAGTAAGCCCTTAGAAAATACACCAGTGACCAGAGGGTGGTCATAGGTATTGGAATCTGGAGGCAGGTCTCAAATATTTGCTTCATTCATCTGGGTTCTCAAATTGTATAACTACCACTATGTTATAAATATGAGTGAGAAAGCTGGTAGTACACTTTGCATGTAACATGGTATAATAGTAAGAGTATATGGATGAGAAACATAATAAGGAACAAAGTCATTAAGGTAAATCTGGGAAGTAGATTCACATTTCAAAAAAAGGAAAGTTGTGTTGGGACCTGCTAAGTATGCCACTTTTTCTTGAAGAAATGAATAATTTAAGGCTATGTTGATAGAGGTAAACTGGTCTTCAATATGGATGTACTGGCCAGAATATTAGTGCTCTTTTGGGAAAAGTAGTGACTAGAAGCCAACATGACAGAAATTTCTAAGGTCCTGATAATATTCTGTAACATTTCATTGAGCTGTATTTTATAGTTTATATGTGTGCACACACATGTGTATATACCTAATATATGTATATATATTGAAAAAATATATATATACACACATCTATTCAACTTCAAAAGGTTTTTTAATGTTTCAAGAATTTTGCAGTGCGATCTTCTTTTTAATCAAGCTTGTCTCTTTTCCGTGTAGGCCTATTCATTCTAATTTTGCGTTCCTTTTAGTCTCTGTTTTCAACCTGAGTTTTTTAGTTTATCCAATTCTGAGTGGGCAATAACTGAGTTTAGCAGGTTTGCTGAATTGAAGAAAATCAATAAAACCTGCAGTAATAAATCTGCCTGGACAGGATAAGTTCATAAATCATTGCAACCTCTCTGCCCCATAAGGCAGCCTAAACGTGGATCAGTGATAAGAACCACTTATACCTGAATGCAGTAAAACGTTTTTACTAGACCTAAATAGCTCAAGGTTCTTCCACTTCTTCCATTGCAAGTGAGGGTAAAAACCCAAGGGCCAGACAAATTCATAGGAATTGAGAATTTCAACACGTTTTAGAGATTAGTCACAACCCTTTCATTTCATAAGTGAGTAAACAGTAGCTAAGAAATTAAATGACATGTTTAAGGACTTTCCAACTAATTAGTGACAGAAGTGGAATCAGACTTCAAGTTTCCAATTCCCAGGTCAGTACACTTTCTCTGGGCTTCCTTCTCCCCCTCATAAAAAGCTCTATTATGCACACAAGAGTCCTTCTTATCTTCAAAGGACACGTTCCAAGACCTCCATCAGATGCCTGAGACTGCAGATAGTATCAGACCATATGTATAACTATGCACGAATTTCTTTCTCCTTCCTCACAATTTCATGGATAGAAGATTCATTCTTACTGTAGTCTTAAGAACCTCAGCATACAACTTTTTTTCTTTCCTCATTAAGTTGAGAACGTTTACCTTTTCAGTTGATGGAAGCGCTTTACAACTTCCCTTTGGCATGTCCAAATTGCCAGCATCACTACTTTTGCACTTTGGGGCCATTATTAAGTAAAATAAGGATAGCTTGATCATAAACACTGCAATATCAGGACAGTTGATCTGACTATTAAGTGACTAACAGGCAGATAGCATAGACAACATGGGTGTGCTGGACAGAGATGATTCATGTCTCAGGTACGAGGGGGTGAGATGGCACAGGATTTCATCACACTACTCAGAACAGCACAAAATTTAAAACTTATGAATTGTTTATTTCTAGAATTTTCCACTTAAGGGGGGGACTACTATGCACGCACACATCTATACACACACGCACACGCACGCACACACACACACACACACACACACACAAATGTGTGTGTATCTATTTGTATGACCTGTAGGTACATTTTTCATGTATTCATATCCAATTCTTCTTTGGTAATAAAAAGTTTCACTTGTCATGGAGTTTCGCTATTAATTACCCTCCCAATATTCTCTCTAAAATTGCTTTAGAACATTTTCGTCTATTAGAATGTGCATATCTTCACTATTAAATGGGTTCTTCATTCATTTACTTGACATTATTGAGAATCTACTCTATGCCATACACTGTAATTGGTGTTTGATGTTCAGAAATAAACAGAGAAATGATATTTGATCTTATAGTGCCTTGGGTCAATTGAGGGAAACAGATAGATATTAAGATAATTATCATTAAAAAAGTGCATGTAATAAAGAGTTTGACTCTATTTTTGATATTTGATTGCCAACAGCTTTAAAAAACAACCACTTCCTCTTCCTGTTCTGCCCTACATCTGGGCAAGCAGATAAAAAAGACCCAGTACTCTCTCCTTTTGTGCCAGTGTGCCAGTGGGAAATATAAAAATATACACAAGTATGTACACACACACACACACACACATGCACATTACACACATGCATATATATATATATGTGAAAACCACCAACAAGAAAAGTGTACTTTTTTTATTAGCAAACACTCAATTATTCTCAAATATTTATTAATTACCTTCTATGTGCTGGAAACAGTACTAGGTATTGAAAATTAAAGACTAAACAAGACAGACATGGCCCCTCACCAAACTTACAGAAGAAAGAAGGGGATTAAACAAATCATTAAAGTGGAATGGGTAAGTAAAATGGGGAGACAGGGAACTGGCAGGTACTGCTTTGGGCACTGCTTTGGGCATTACTTTGGGCATTGCTTTAAGCATTGCTTCAGGCATTGCTTAATTGTGCAGGCATTATTTCACTGAGTCAGGAAGTCGCAAAACAAAATTTCAAACTACCCTGATCAAAACAAGATGGAGGCAGGACAAGTTCCAACAGGTTAGAACCAAAATGGTGGAGAAATTGACCACCTCTTACAGCTTCATTATACATTTCATTACCATAAAGTTACCATAAAATTTTCTAGGGAAATCTCCCACTCCCTTCATGCACCTGACACCACGACACTTTCTGTTTGGCCATACTTAGTCAAAAGGAGAGCATCACCCTAATCCCATAAAACACCAACCCTTCCCAAATAACAGAATATTCTTCCCCTTGTTTAGCCTATAATTAAGCTGTTGCTTAAATAAAGGGACTAAAGGAACCATGGGGTCGATTCTCTGCTACAGGGAGAACTAGCTTGTACTCTGTCTGCAGAGTAGACTTTCTCTGCTTTCTGAATAAATTTCACTTTCACTTTACACTGCCAGCTCACTCCTGAATTCTTTCTTGTGCAAAGACAAGGACCCACTTGGACTCCAAGTGATTCCCAGCATTGGGAGTCACTTTCCTATGACGTAAGTATTATGTTAATAACAGGTAAGTACAGAAAACTATTAGTCTCAGCTAGTCTACCACTTTGAACATTCAAATATCAATAGTCATCCTTCTTTCTACAATTAGGAACATTTTCACTCTCTTCCTAAGAGAGACAACAAGCCCCATCACATTTGTGCCTCCAACAAGAAACCCAGGAGCCTTTAGTAATTCAGTCCTCTGAAAATGTACCTGTTCATGGGTAAGTAATCTATAAATTAAAGTTATCTGCTTCTGAAATAAATATGCAACAAACCTCACATTTAGAAAATTTCCATAGCAATTTTTCACATCCCTCTGATCAGCAATAGCAAACATGCTCTTCTCTGTAAGTAGAATCAATTCCTTTATTAGCCAACCTGGAAGCTTCTAGTTCTTGGCAAAGAACTCTTTGTCCATTATCCTCCATAGTCATATTTGAAATACACTTTACAAAGAATGGTATTCTTAGGGGATTTTACAGGCCACTCACCGCTTGTGCAAGTTTAGGGATCAGACATTGTTTTAAGTCAGGCTTGTAGGTTGTTTGGCAAAGCAAGCCTCAGAAACTTGGCAGAGTTGAGATTCATTTCCAGTTAACCTCATGGATGAGTTACCACAGCCAAAGTTCTCATCTAACCACATTTTTTTTTAGCCTCAAGACACTGGTATTGACCCCTATGTTGTGCTCATTCCTCTCTATCTCAACTCGACTCTCTTAAGGCCCTCTGAAAATGCAACTTTGAGTGGTGTTTTAGCCCAGGTCTCCGCTACATACAATACAGAGCTCAAGATGTTTCTTGTGTGTAAATAGTTTATTTGGGAGTCTGTTTGCAAGGTGCAGGCATGTAGGATTGGAAATTGAATAGGGAAGGGAGAAAAGTAGTTTTAATAGCGTCAACATTGCAGATGACTGGTTTTATATGAGAGTTTCTGAAGAGGCTAATGAAATACTTCTCAAAACTTGTGAGCATGAGGTGCATGAGGAGCATTCTGCCACTGCTTCACACTCTCCATTAGTTGAGGGTCACCCCAATTTCCCCGAGACACCAGTGTTGAAGAGGCTTCTCTAAGGGTCCTAGTCCAAAACAAATAGTTCGGGGGCAGGAAAATGTAAATACAAAGTACGGGCTTTGAGGTTGGGCACTGTGATTTTTAATTTTATATATTAACTAGGGTAATGGCTCCCCAGATAGGTAGTAAAACACTATTTATAGGTGGGTCTGTGAAGGTGTTTCTGAAAAAGATTAGCGTTTGAATTAGCAGACCCAGTAAAGAAGAAGGCCCTCACAGTGTGGGTAGACACCATCTAATCCTTTGAGGGCCCGAATTAAACAAAAAGGTGGAGGAAGGTGAATTTACTTCTGTTTGAGCTGGGACATCCATCTTCTCCTGCCCTCAAACACTGGTGCTCCTGGTTCTCAAGTCCTCAAACTCAAACTGAATTACACTACCAGCTTTTCTAGTTCTCCAGCTTGCAGAAAGCAGATTGCAAGAGTTCTCAGATGCCACAATCACGTGAGCCAATTCCTCTAATAGATGTAGATAGAGATAGAGGTAGATACAGATATACAGGTAGATATGGATAGATAGCCAATAAATAGTTTTGTTTCTTGACAGGTACCATCAGGCCAGGTGAGTCAAATCTTGCACAGAAATTTTCAATGTAGCACAGACTGGAATCAGAGATGAATTTAAGAAGAAATGAGGGAGTACATAGCAGATGACTGATACAGGTGGTAAAGTATTATCCTTCATCTGATCTTTGCTGCTGAACTGGCCCCCATTGTCTTGCCTTAATTTTAAAGAAAGATGCTTGAAAAAGACTTGAAGCCATAGTCATATTTTCTGCAAAGGCTACTGCTTTCCAGCTACAGCTTGTAACAGTTTCCATTTCAGATAGGAAAATAGTCGGGTTTTTCTACTCCGTGTGGTCCTACGTTATACTCTCAGTTTATATTACAGGCTGGAGGCAGACAGCCCTCCTTTTATCAAAGCAGTATTCCCTTTCACTTTGTTTCCAGGTTGGCTAACTCCGGCCTGAGTTCATCTCTCTCCTAAGAACTTGTTGAAAGCAGCAAGAAGCAGCAATACAACAATATTCTGAATATTTAGTTCCATATAGGAAATAAGAGTGAGGTCTGCTCATTGCCGCCCTTGAAAATGTGGGAAGCAATAGTTTTAGAAACAATTTTATCACAGCGTAACAGATTATCGCCAACTTTCCAGGACACCATATGGACTGCATAGGGCAGGGCCTCTGGGTAAAGAGAAGAGGCCTGATGTCCAAAAGAGGAGGATTATCCAACACAGGGGACCCAGATGAAATGATTAGTGAAGTCAGAGGAAAGCCAAGAGAGGGTGAAGACATTGAAGCCACAGGTAGCCAATGCACAGAGAGAGACTGACTGAGTCAAACACTCATAACAGCTTGGAAAATGAGTTCTGAGAACTTCTACTGCGTTTGGCAATGAAGTGACAGTGATGAGAAATGCTTCCTGTGAAACAGATCTCTAGGCTGCTTGTTTTTCAAATGTCCATCAGTCCCATAGAAACTTTCTACACAGTGTCCTTAAAAATAATAAAAAGAGTCATTGCTTTTCAGCCTAATGGGGATGATTGGGAAAAAAGCGGTAGTATTAATAAGATTAGTGAAAAATAGGTCAATCTTCAAGCCTAATGGCACTATTTACTTAAAATATAATTTCAAAAGATCTACATATCTAAAGTAAATGATTGCTTACTGAGACGTTTTTTAAAACCAATATTTGCCAATAATGGGAAAGAGCATCACGTTTTAATTCTTAAAATTATATCATTAATATAATTTAGTTTAATGTCACAGGAACCCAGTTAATATTTAGAAAATAGAAATTTTAGTAATATGCAATGTTAATTACTTTATTATGAAAGTCAATGAGCAATCATAATCTTAAATTCTGATTTTCTGCTATTCTTCTATGTAGCTCAAGAATATTATGATATTCACAATTAAATTTTTTATGTCAATTAAAATTTAAAAATAACTATCATCAGTATTTAAAAAGGAGAGAAAAATGTGCCACTATAGGGAACCTACTCAAAGAACTATGAGTAGGATTCCTTGTTAACATTATGTACATATTTAACTGTATATTGCATTTACATAATTACGTATACCATTAAAAATTATAACAGATTTTGAACAGGACCTTTAAATGAATATGATTTAGGCAGTTAGTGGAATGGTTTTATTCTATACAAATAACCCACTTGATCTCTCTACTCCAGGACAGACTAGTTTTTCCAAGGGGAATTCCCAAACCCATTAGCTACATGGTATTCATTAATTAGTTTCATTTAACACCACAGAAAGGACTTGTTCACAGCTATTTTACCCTCTTCTTTTTCTCTAGATGATTAGCTGAGTCCATTTTTAAATGGAAGATATACTCTAGATATTTAAATGTAGAGCGTCTCTTCCTTTCAGATCTCAGCAAGAAAGGCACTCTTCAGTTTCTCTGTGGAAAGTTCCAATATCTTGCCCCTCCTTTGAAAGAGGAAGGAAGCCTGCTTTCCCTATTCTTTGTGTTCTTCTTCTTGTCAGCACTGAGCTTCTTTATGCTTTTTCAGCCCAAAGGATAGCTTGTCTCATTCAAAATTTGGACGTTAAAAAGTAAATGTACCTGTAATCCTAGCATTCTGGGAGGCTGAAGCGGGCAGATTGTTTGAGCTCAGGAGTTCGAGACCAGCCTGAGCAAGAGCGAGACCCTGCCTCTACTAAAATTAGAAAGAAATTAATCGGCCAACTAAAAATATATAGAAAAAATTAGCCGGGCATGGTGGCGCATGCCTGTAGTCCCAGCTACTCGGGAGGCTGAGGCAGAAGGATCACTTGAGCCCAGGAGTTTGGGTTGCTGTGAGCTAGGCTGAAGCCCCGGCCCTCACTCTAGCCCAGGCAAAAGAGTGAGACTCTGTCTCAAAAAAAAAGAAAAAAGCAAATGTAGGAAGTTAGTCTGTAATAAAAAGAAAGAATAGCTACAGAATTAGTTCTTAAATAGTATAAAATGTTGATCCCTCACTACATCAGAAAGCCTTCTTAGGACTTCACTGAATGGCAATAAACAAAAATGTTTTTGCAACTCATTTGACAGTTTCACTAACAGGTTTTTATTCATAATAGTGAATCTAGGGGATATATTGGTGCTGGGCAATTACAATTAAATAATATCCAAATGTATTTTAAATTGCCTTATAAACATAATGTTAACATATAATTATATAATATAATCTTAAAACTCGTCTATAAGGTAAAATGTACTTACATACTTTATAATAAGAAAATCAAGGAGACATGCCTATGTGAAAAGAAAATATAATACCAGCTAATGTCAACCGGTCACTTTATTAAGTGCCTGATGCAGTACTAAGCACTTATGTGCTTTTCTTCATTAAACCTGAACATTAATACTTTTAATGTGTCCATTTTATAAATAAAGAAATTGAGGCATAGGGAAATAAATGATTATCCTAAGGTCACAAAGCTTGTAAGGAGCAAAGACTCAACCCAGATCAGAGAGATCTCTGATTCTAATTCTCATGTGTTCAATTACTATAGCATACTGTGCATGATTGGAGATAGGATGTGAATTTGAAATTTTAGATTTAAGTTTCTAGTCTTACTACACGGCTTCATTTCCAAGGAAAATGTCTGGTCTGTACTACCATTTATGGTAATATTACTTTAGAGGAATGCTCTAGAGAAAAAGAAAACTATTCCAGTGTATTTTTAAAACTTCTAATTTTTTCGCTTTGGCTCTGTTTCCTAGATTTCTCATACTGGAATGAAAGGGAAAACTAAGACTAAACTAAGAATTACAACTCTGTGTGTGTGTGTGTGTGTGTGTGTGTGCTTATGAATATGAAAATGCAACTTGCAGGAAAATACAAGGTCCAAGTGTGTATTTGTGCAAATAGTAAATACCTGGAAAGCTAGTGGTCTCCACTACAATGAAATACTACTTTCCTTTTGTTATGAATCAAGGTGAATTTATCTAAAACTTACTGTATTTCAATTGAGAAAAGTGATTCCAATTTATAAAATTTATAAATGTAAAGTATGTTCATTGAGAAAGTTTAGTAAATATTAAAAAATGAAGAAAATAAAAGTTATCTCTTAATACCCATATGTGCTGTTATCTTCATCATAGCATATACATATTTGTATATGTACACATACGTATACATCATATATAAACAATACATATGCATACTTATACATAGTAAATATATATTTATATATTCATATATTAACATTTTATGTATTTTTATATTTTTAAGATCCCATTCTTGGTGTTTTTTACCCAATTTTTTGATATGATTAGATGTAATTTTAAAACTTTTTATGTTAAAATAATCTTACAGATTATTTTTAATAACTTCTAGATATGATCCAGTTAGGGGCCCTCTAGAAGTTGTGTTTCAGATGTCGAAAAATAAAGTTTTCCAACTACTGGTGGTATAGATCCTGGGGAAGAAAATAGTCAGTGGATCTTGATATACAGGAGCAAATGCCTAAAGATCTCTGATTTCTGAGGTTGGTTGAGCCATGGACAATGGTTATCTGTGGGAATAAATGACCTGAGCACTAAGAATTGCAATGCTGGGAGTTCAATAAATCTAAGTAATTGAATAAGGGATAAGTAATAACCTGGAAGCTCAATGTGGTGCATAAGGATGTGGATCAAGAGTGGGTCAGCATAATCTAATCAATGGATAAGACCATTTATCTGCAGCTACCAAATGTGGCATCAAGAAGCAGTGATAGGAAGGAACTAATCAGAGTCCATGCTTGAGTAAATGTTGGACTGACCCCTCTTAAAGTGTGCAGAGTTTTAGGATCATTAAGGAGAAGTTTCCATGGGAGGGGAATATTGGTATATACAGTAATCTGGCAAATAGGAGCTTGAGCTCATTTAATGTGAAAAAAAAGAACATGATGGCATTTCCCACTCGAGTTAGTGAACAGTTCAGAAAAGTTATCATATAGTGCTTTCACTGGTATCATTTTTTTAAAAACTTTTCCTAAATTCTGATATCAAAAAAAAGGTATCCGTTAATCTACATTTTAGTTGGTGGGAATGTAAAGTAATACAGCCACTGTGGAAAACAATATGGAGGTTCCTCAAAAACTAAAAACAGAACTACCACCATATGATCTAGCAATTCCACTGCTGGGTAT
>RJWJ010037337.1:0-15584 GCA_004363605.1 Indri indri | reverse complement strand
ATGGACCTCATTCCCTTTAGCCTGGACTGTTTCCCCAGTAAAGGAAGCCCACAAAAGCTTCGCTCTCAGGAAAATAATCAACCAATATCTCAGAGAGATAAAAGAATATTTATTGGTTGAATGTTTCAAATCAAGTCTAAAATGCCCCCATATCTGAACCTATCTTACTGAGTCTTGGACAATTTTCAGGAAAACATTTGTAAGAATGAGTCTTCTCTGTTTTCTCTATTCTATACTGCTTGTTCCATGGGAACCACTCAGTGAAAAGAAACTCCTCTCCTGAAACCCCATCTGACTATGTTCTCTGACAGTTTTATCCAATTTTTCTTTCATGATCTTTTCTAAGGTCCAAAACTCTTTCCTGGAAAGAAGACAGATTGTTCTGTAATTCAATCTTGAAAACAAACAAAAAAGATGAACTAATTTCCAACAATTTGCAAGATTAGCAGTGTCTAGGCTGAGTCTGGACATAAAAATGCTCATGCTAGTCTTAAGTGAACTCTACCACTCAGTATTCTAGTTCAAATGATTCAATGAAGGGAAGAAAACCCCCTGAACTCTCCAAGTGGGCTCTTGGCTTCTGGTAGGAAAGAATCCAAGTTTGAGCCAAATAGCAATAGGAAAGCTTATTGAGATAGAGACAGAAAACATATCTTACACCACAGACAGAGTATAGGTCATCTCCCAATCAGGAGGGGAACTCTATATGGGGCAATGGTAACATTTTTAAATGTTCAAAAATCTTGTTGGGAAATAGCCGTACATGACCAGTGTTGTCTTATAGTCAGGTCATAAAGTTTAATCATAAACTGCTGTTACAGAAAGGTGAACACAAACAGTTAGTAAGGCATCTGTTTTAGTAATTCATCCATCTTTGGGGGGTCACAGGTTGCTGACAACTGCCTTGTTTAGGGTGGTTAGGGTCTGATATTGGTCAAAATGGCTGCACTCAGGCTTTCTTGATCTTTCTTTAACTGTGTTATCCTCACATTAAAAAAGACACAAGCTGGGCTGGGAAATTGCCAATCTAACTGAATTAGTCTCCAAATATGACTTCTGGCATAAGGACGGTTGTCATCTTGTTATCTTGAGACCCTTTTGTAAGAGAAAATTACATGCTTAAAGGAAATCGTCATTGTAAGGGTGTCTCCCTCTCTGCAACTAAATCACTAAAAAATTTTACAGTGGAGAAGGCATTTGATTAAATCTACATAGCAAGTCTTACCTTTAATAAAAAGTGCTTTTCTTCACCATCTTGTTTTCACTGGGCCTTTACCAATACCCTTCTTTATTGGTTTAGGCAAATAATGGTATTTAGGCCTGAAGTCTAAGCTCTATGTCTTTGAGACATAAATTTTTACCTAGTCTTACTTAAGAGCCATTTCTTTGGAAATTTATGTGAGATCACATCAGAGTATGAGAGAAAGCAAAAGAAAAAAAAAAGGAAACTATTTGGAACCTGGCAAATGAAAAAATTTAAAGCTTTTTATTTTTTTTTTCCTCTCTCTCTCACAAATATTAGTAAAGGGTTTTGGCCATCTGGGTGAGTAACCTTGTTTTATTGGGCAGAAAAAAATTCTGGACTAGATATTCTTTAATAAATTACTGAGCTTTGTATTGTTGTATGTGGCACACGGCTATAATTTTAGAATGAAAGCTATGAGATCTGTTTGAAAAATAAGACATGTTTGTGTGTAAGATGTGTTCATATTGGTCTGTATGTATGATATATGTGTGTGACATTTTTCTATCTCCTTGTTATATTTCCAAAATTAAATTATAAAGTGATCTACTTAATTGGCTTAGAGAAAAATAGCCATTTATATAAATTAAGCATACTTTCAGTAAAAGAACTAACCCAAATGCTTTTCAAGTTAATGTGACTTGACTAACCTTTGACAAATATGAATATTGTTGGTTTGATTAAAGCAGGCATATCTTTATAGTTGTCAGCATTAAATGTAATACAGACTCATGACATTTCCTACCTTGGTTTACTGGTAAAATAAGCTTCTGGTATCTCTATATTATAAAATTTGACAGCAAAATAAGAATTCCTTAGAAGTGATTGCTAGTTGTTTAATGTCCCATCTTCATGTGCAATGCGAGCACAATTCTTAAAAACAAATATGTTAAATAGATGTAAGCAAGATAAAATTCCCATGTGAAGGACACCTTCTGTATACCTGAAGGTTTTAACTTTCTTCTCATAGAGAAATGAAAGTTGAGGCTGAGAAAAACCAGTATAAACAACAATAACAATGTAACTATTACACTCAGCTCCTCCTTCCAAAGAAAAAAACTAAGAGGATAAAGATATTTCCTCTTCTATAGTTTCTTATTAAAGAGAAACTAAAGATATATAAAACTGTTAGTAAACACTGTGTCACTTTGACAAATTAGAGAATGAGAAAGCACATACTTTAGAAATTATGATTCATAAATTTACCAATCTAAAGATTACTGGTATGACGTTTTGCAATTGCTTGCTTCCTACTGCCCATTTGAAATAAAGGTTGCTATGAGCTAAGAATTCTATTTAATATATGTAACTAAAATTGCTAGAAATAATAAGATAAATACTCTACAAAAGGGAAGTAAGATGAGCTTTTGGTAAGGAAAAGCTATAAGGGACGAGGATGTTTTGTTAAGGGAAACAGAGAGTAATTTTTATCCAAAATAGAATAATTGGTTGTTTCAAAAAAGTATAGGATAAAAAACTGAATAGATAAGAAAGTTGCAGATGGTTTGTGGAAAACCTTGTAAAAGACATTTTATATGTGATCATGCTGGCTAAGATTAGAAGGGAATTATTGAGCATTAATATTAAAATTACACTGATACAAACACTGTTTTTCTTTACCTTTTAGGTATTTAGTCTAAGAAACACAGATTCTCTCTTTTACCATCATGAATTTCCTGTTTCATGCTGTCTTTGTTAGATTTTTGATAATTTAAGAAAATTGAGTTCTCTCTATTAAAAGAACTAACGTTTTTCTACAACTGTGTAACTTTCTGTATTTGTCCTTATAGTCTTTAAATTATCACTGTGGTTAAGTGAATAACTATTTAGATAGAATCTTTTAAACCCTTGATATTTTGACAAACTTACCAAAACTTAATTATAAATTGTCTTCTTTTTGACTTCACATTAACTATGGAAATTTCCAGATGGGCCCTTGAAACATCTCAAAAGGATATCTTTCCTTATAAAAAGAGAGATATTAAATTAATTTTGCTTATTTGATATATTAAGTTATATAGAAAACATTGTCAAATATTAAGTAAGGCTGAACCTTCTTCGTGCGATAACTGTATGGATGTATTACTAATATGTGTTCTATAAATTGTATGAAACTCCTAGAAATCTGATCATGCCATTGGACTGGGAGAGAATTCCCAGAACTCTAATGAACAAACGTTTTATAAAACGTTTAGTTTTAGTAGTTTTATAAAACTACTAATACAACATCTAGCAGAAAAAGAATTAATTAGATACCAAGGAAATGCTTGGCAGACTGTCATGCTAAGTCAGCGAGTGTAGAAATTCTTAAGATATGCAAATTGAATAAAGTACCTGAGATTGATACATGTCAAATTGCTTGTGATAACCTAGTTAACAAAGAGTGCTATACATCTGAGTTGGAGAAACAAAACTGATATTTAAGAGAATGTAAATTCAATACTAATTGTGTACTCATGGAGAGCCACTGCCTGGTCATTTCTGAGTCCTTAAAAGTTTCATTAGTAAAAACTCTGTGCTCTATGATTCATCATGGGATAAAATTATACAAATCATGAAAATAGTGAGGTGATTGTTATAAAATTGCAAAAGTGGTGTATAACCAATGTTTGGTTTGTCAATTCCATAATTCTGGTAACACAATAGAAACTTCAGGTGATATATTTCTGGCACCTGCTGGATCATTTCAACACTTACAAATGGATTTCATTCACTTGCCACTTTTAATGCATGTTTTATCATTGTATAGAAGCTTTCCCATGCAAGAAGGCCAATGCTATAACAGTATCTAAAATGTTATTAGAAAATATGTTTCCCTATGAGGTATTCCTATAGAAATCTACAGTGATAGAGGTACTTATTTCTCTGGAAAAGTTGTAAAACAGATAAATAACGTAGTGCAAATACAATGGTGTTATAAAGCTAATCAAATAGATTAGATTGCCTTGGTCAAAAGGTATTACCAACTGATGGCAATCAGATCCACTCTCACTGGAAAACTTAGATTAACCCCTTATGAAAGAGTTACTGGAAGTCCTATGCCACTAATAATAGAAATGTATGCATCTCCTGTTCTTATAAACTCCGACATGATTCAATACTACAAAGGTTTAACGAATCATGCCAAAGTATATTTTCACAAAAAATTATTTTTCAAATATATTTGCATAAAAAAAAGCCCTTCATGACCTACCTACTGATGACAAACAAACCTCTCATGGTCTATAACCTAGAAGGTGGGGCTTTTGGAAAAGACACCAACGAAAGAGTGATCTTGAACAATGTTGGAAAAGACAATCTAAGTTCTTCTTGGTAGCAAAATTTCAGGGCTTCAAGCCTTGGATCTATATCTATCAACTAAAAAGGGCCCCCCCCCAGACTCTTGGGACTATATATCCATTGCAGACCTTAAGGTAAAGTTGACAGGAAAGGTTTTTCCTCAGAAGCATGTGGCATCCTAGATGTGGACAGCTTTCCCAAAATGACAAATCAAGACTTTTCTTCTCTGTCATGACGGAAACTTTGTCACCTTCACTCTTTCTTTTTTTTTTTTTTTTTAGCTGAAAATATTTTTATTTAAAAAACAATAGAAGAAAACTTTCTAAGGGTCCTTACAGTTTGAAACTATTGTTGTAGGGTATTACTGGGTTGTTAGATTCAACATAAAAATCATGAAAATTCCATTTAGTGATATTGTAGAAGCCTAAAATATAGCAAGGTTAATTTTTAAAATTCTAGTTGTTGCCTTTACTTTTTTTCCTGTGTTTTCTTTTGGTTTACATGTGACAAGATAACACAATAATTAAGATTTCATAATCAATAACTTTTGAAGGGAACATAACTAAATGCTGGATATTTCATGTTAAACTTAAATCTTTACATGATTTTAGAGATTCTATAGATCACCCTGTAACAAATTTTACCGATATTCCAAGTGTCATATCCAGTCCTTTCTGTAAGATTAGATTTTTAGATTTACATTAAAATTCCTTGTTTAAGTCTAATGGTGGGCAAAATCTACCGTGAATGTTTTACAGTTGAATGATGCCAGAAATTGAATAAGAAAATCAAAAGAAGGATAATTTGACAGGTTGTAGACAAATGTATAACCTTTATTTCTTAATTGTCAGTATCCTGCAACCAAGCAGTGATTCAGTAATGGAGCCTTACACAAATGTTCTAAGCCTCAGACAAATGTTCTCCAGCAGGCCCTTCCTAATAGTGACTCCTAATGCATATGAAGTTCCACAGTGAACTGTCTATTGCACCTTTCCATGGTATATTTTTACCTGGCCAGGATTTAACTATCAATCATACATGTGAGCAACTGTATGTATCAATAAGGAGAAAATAATTGGCAAATATGGATTACGGATTCCAATGGTACCACTGTCACTCAATAATCAATTGGAAACTTGACATTGGTCTACACCTCTTATTTTGCACTACAGAATAAAGATAAATTTGCCAGCAGGCATAAATCACTCTAAATGAACATCTTTTTGTAGACTTCTCCTTCCCTGACTTGGCATAAATATTAATATAAATAAAGTCATGATTAAAAATATGTTACAGATATTAGCTACTATATCTGATTCTACTGCAAAGGCTATAGTTGCCCGGGAAACTTTAAAAAATTATCTTGCTAAAGTTATTTTAGATGGCCTGAACAAGGGAGAATGTGTACAACAGCCAACACCTTCTGTCGTGCTTGGATAAATGTGTCTGATATGGTAAAATTCAGTTTTGAGAAATCAACATACAAGCTACTTGGTTAAAACAAGTAGATTCCTCTGCTAGCTCATTTTTAATATATTGATTTTAATCAGTTTGGTTTATATGAGCTCCTGCTAAGGTGTATACTTTAGTCTCTTAGTGTTAACTTCCTGATAGCCATCGTAATACTTTTCCTGGTACACTGTAACCCCTCAAGAGTCTTAAATATTCCTTAAATGCTCCTATGCAGCCATTATAAGTCAAATGTTCTCAATACATTTGAAGTAGCAAAAACACAGAAAGGACATAAAGAAACATTCAGCTGACCTGATGTCAAGTATTATGAATTCCATCCTGAGTTGAAATAGGTTCATTATGATGGTAGTATAGAGTATCATCAATGCCCAAGGTTTTGGTAGGAATTACTAAATTGAATTAAAAGGTGCCTCCACACATAGGAGACTGCAATACAACTCAGTATGCAAATAAACTGCCACCTTACAAGAATATATTCTTGTAATTAGCATCTGAGTCTCAGCCAATCATAGCAGCCAAGCTTCAGCAAATCACAGGCTGCCAACTGATCACAACGTGTCTATATAAAGCAAATGCCTCATCATACCATGCCCAAATAAGGGATATACCAAGCTGTAAGTAATCAGACTGTTTCTGCATGTCACTTCCTTTTTCTGTCTATAAGTATTATCTGCCCTCATTGCTGGGAGTAGCTACTTGAATCTTTACTGCTTCAAGGTGCTACTCAATTTATAAATCATTCTTAACTTAAATAAACTCGGCTAAATTTAATTAGTCTAATGTTTTTCTTTTCACAACTATTAGCAAATAATCCTATCAGCAGCTAGAGATGTGGTCATCAGCTTGTTCCAGGAGGGTTTTATATCAAAATAGTATCTATTACAGAGGATAATGTCTACGTAATTATTTTTCAAAAACAATGTACTTTTTCTTCTGTATGACGGGAAAAAGATAGGGTCAATTCAGCTTTAATGCTTCCAGGAATCAGCTGAGTTGATGCTGAATCGCAGTTTTGATAAGACTCAGCATCCCTGAAATTTTCCTTCTTCCAAGTGTCCACCTTCAAAGATTTTAGTTAGGAGCTTTATGTGTCATTTGAGGCCCCAGCTCTTTGTCCAGTCCTGGACTCAAATCTTTGTGTCTTCAATTTAATCAAAGTTCAGAAAACTCTGCTCTGCTTTTAAAAGTTTTAAGTGAAATCTTATATCTCCAAGGCACATAGCTTCAGAATTGGGCAAATGTCTAAAGAAGAAAATAATCATGTATTTGAAGACTCTAAACTTTTTTTTACTTCTCTCTGGAGACCATGACATCAACAAAAGTTTTGAGTGTTTCGCTTTCCTAGAATGGTTCTACTTTTCCCAGGTAAAGTCACATTTTAACCTTCTTGAAAGTGACTAAGATCAGCAAATACCCTCAAGAAAATATGTGGCTAAAAATTGTTAGGTAACCACTCTATAGTTCTAACTCTCCGGAAACTTAACTATCCCACTTTTATTTGTCTGATATCTTTACTTTATTTTTTCTCTGATGTCATTATTTTATTTTTCTAGTTTTTCTATTTGTTCATAAAAGAAATATTAGTCTGCAGTAAATTACTCCATGTTATCCAAAACCAAAATTTAAATATATGTATTTGTAAATCTGTTAAATGTAAATTACTGTGTGGCATTATATTTCCATTTTAATAATTTTATCATAGAATAGGACAAACCAGTGCAATAAATAGCAATATAACATTGCTGTGGACTTTTAAAAAGTAGAGATAATTTCTTACTTAGGGAAAAGAAAAAGTGACAAATCAAAAGTAGCATTTGTTCCACAATTTATAGATTGGAAAATATATCAATACAAGCGAGAGTAAACACCTCAAGATAGAAAACAATGGAACTAAAGATATAAAGATAGACCTATAAGATCTGGACTTAGACTATGTATTGTCTACAAATAAAGATAAAAGTGTGTGAAATTTGGCTGATGCCAAATTGTGGAAGGATTAGACTGGCACCAAGAATTTAATCATTTTAAATATGTAAAGTTGTGCTGAACATTTTGTAATACTTCTTAAAATAGTCAACACATTTCAAAGCTATCTTACATGAAAATTAACCAGCTCTAAGTATTCAAATAGGTTAGGAAATGACTGTAATATTCCTGATGATTGTTAAGAAAGTCTAGAGATTTAAATTGCTCATTCAATATTTATATAAGAAAAAAAATCAATATTATAAATCAAACTTGTCTAATTTGATATAACAGATTTCTAATTCTCCCCCAAACTGTATTCTTCCCTTTATCTGTTATAATAGTGAATTACCTGGGCATGTGGTCACTCACCCAAAGACCATTCTCTGGTCTCTCTTGTACATAGATTTAGCTGGCCATTTGACTAAGATCTAAAAAATAAAATATGAGAGGAAATGATAGTTCAATTTTTCTGTTCTCTTGCTTGAAAGAAAGTTGACTGCTCTAGAGTTTCAGGTTCTTTCTTTTCTAGAAAGGCTATATTATGATGGTGACCTCTGCTCGGCCATGCAAAGGAAGAACTTCTCCCTCTCCAGCAAGAAAGGTCATATGGAGCACAGCTTCCCTACAAGCTTGGAGCACTCACCTGCTGACTTCTAAATGACAGTTAAGTTAAAATCAGGTCTTGTCTAAGCCAAGGACTCTTTGTATAGCAGCTTAGCCTATACTCCAAAATACACAAATATAACGGAAGAGAAAAATATGTTACCATTAACAGAAATAGGTAACAGAGAAAAATGGAGAAGGTTGATATATCATGGGTGGGAGTGAAGAAAAGGAACACACATCTCAGGTGTGGTTTTTTTGCACCAGTAAAATGTTCAAGTGAAAGTAGTCACTAAAAGTTAATGATAATGTGAGGATTAAGGAGAAAATTGGAAAATAATGTAGAAAGCAAACTAGGAAGCCAAACTAGCTAGCCAAACTAGCAAGCAATTATTCTACATCTATCTAACAATTTATTTTTAACTTTAATAATTCATCGTATTAAGGCTAATCACTTAGGCTCAGCATTAGCAGAAAGAAAAATTGTAATCTCTGTTTTCTCAACTCACTGAAAATACATTAATAATGTATCATTTTAAGTTTTTTGTTCATTGGTTTCTTTGATTTTCTTGAACCCAAAAGTGACATTTTAAGAGATATTTTACCTTGGCTTTTATGATGGTTTTATATATTTTAAAACAGATAAGACATTTTATTATAAATGAGAAAATAAAGGTTTTTTATATTCATGATAACTGATTAATTTTGTCATATTATCAGTTTGCTATACTAACACAAAAATAAATATTATATATTAATTATTCTATCACCCATTGAGATATTGTAAATATCTATCTCTTTAGTCTAAGGTTTTTGAAATTTAAATCTGTTCTAAAGGATTATCTTATAATACATATACCAATTTTTTGATGCTATTGTAAGAGCTATCTTATTTCAAATAGACAAAAAACATAGATTTTTCAAGGGGTATTACTAAAAATAATTGAATCTGGCCGGGCGTGGTGGCTCATGCCTGTAATCCTAGCACTCTGGGAGGCTGAGGCAGATGGATTGTTTGAGCTCAGGAATTCAAGACCAGCCTGAGCAAGAGCAAGACCCTGTCTCTACTAAAAAAATATGGAAAGAAATTAGCTGGACAACTGAAAATACATATAGAAAAAAATTAGCTGGGCATGGTGGTGCATGCCTGTAGTCCCAGCTACTGGGGAGGCTGAGGCAGAAGGATCGCTTGAGCCCAGGAGTTTGAGGTTGCTGTGAGCTAGGCTGACGCCACAGCACTCTAGCCAGGGCAACAGAGTGAGACTCTGTCTCAAAAATACATAAATAAATAAAATAATAATAATTGAATCTGTTACTGAAAAACGTGTTAAGGAATTATAGAGACCAATGTCCACTGATAGCATTGACAAGCAGGATGAATTATGTCATAATTGTCCCATGGGCCTGAAAGATGAAACTGTTTTAAAGATGGTCTTCAAGATAAAATCTTTGTTATTGCCTACTTGAAATAGAATTCCACCTTATATCTTGAACAACAGTGTTCAAGATACATACTTCAATGTATATTTTATCATATGGGTTGGTTATATTAAAGTAAATGGGTTAGACAAGAAAAATTAAGTGAATACCTTGAGGCAAAATTATCTTTGTGTTCATTACATGTTCTGGGGTATAAAAACTTTACTCTTACTATTTATCAACCATTAAAATCATTCACTTATCAGAATACTATTTTTTGAGAGTTCATCCAATTAATTACAGCTGGAGGGAATTCTAGAATAGTGCTGTAATAGGGAGAGCTCTTCCCTGGAGAATTTATGTTCTTTGAGTGAGATCCTTGCAGGTGACTCTCGCCTAAGGTATTAGACCCTCACTCCTCTAGGAAATAATTATAAAAATCCCAAGCTATAAAAGATGGTGGCATGATTACGGAGGTCAGCTGTAGACTGGGATGGCTCACATTATTGTTAAGTCTTACTCTAACTTGAAATATCCTGGCATTATTGAAAAATACACCAACTGATTTACTGAAAAATGAATAGGAAGTTTCCCCCGAACTTCCTTCATACTTTTATCAATCTTTGCCAACAACTTAGTGTTTATGTTACAGAATGATAAAACTTACAGCTAAAAGGAACCTAGCAGGTCAGATCATATTAATTTGCTTTTCAAATTACATCACCTTGAGTTACAATGCATGCAAATAAATTTACCATGAATTGTTTAAAGAATGTAGTTCCACTTGAAATTAATCAGCACATTGCATATAATAAAATACTATAGATAAATAAATTAGCCAGCAGTTATCTATCAATATGATAGTATCATTTAGCAATTCAAGATCTTTGGCACACCAATAAGATTAGAATTTTAAGGACAGATATTTATCAGGGTGCATTTTTAGCATTTTCTGATAAGGAGCAAATATATGGCAGAATATTGGGAAAATAAATAAGGTAGTATAATTTTTGAGTACAACAACACCTAAAATAATGAATACAAATTATACAATGTAAATTAATAAAGCTTTAATAATTCAATTATAAGAGTAAATATCTACAAAATATCAAATATATTGCTACTAATAATTACTTTCCAAAGAGAAAGTTATCTAGTAGGCATCTTTTTCTTTAAACTGTTCAGTTTTTCACAAATTATACACTAAAAATAATAACTTAGGAATTACATTTGAAACTTGATGTAAATATTTCCTTTATGTTGACCCAACTTTTAAACAGCCTGGGTGTCCTGAAAATGATGCAACACCACTTCTGCATGTTTCTGTGCATGTGTACATTTCAGTATTACGGAGGTTTCAGTAAAATATTGAGCAAGTCATCTGACAAATGCTATTTTAAATAAATGTACATCTTGGCAAATAACATTTTTTGAGGTATAAGAATAATATTAAAATTTTAAATTCATTTTATCTCCGTGCTCAGGCTTTTTATATTTTTTCTCGAGGTAAGCTATAACATTTAACCGACACAGAGCAAAGTGAAAATTTACAGGATATAACAAAAATTATATCGAAATGCTTTGGTAAGCATTACACTACAAAAAGTAGTATATAAACATTTATATTTTTATTTTTTAATAGGTCTTTTTTATTTCAGCATATTATGGGGGTACAAATATTTAGGTTACATATATTGCCTTTGCCCCACCTGAGTCAGAGCTTCAGGCGTGTCCATCCCCCAGACGGTGCACACTGTACCCATTAGGTGTGCATATATCCTTCCCCTCCTCCCCCCTCTCATCTTCCCGACACCCGATGAATGTTATTACTATATGTGCACTTAAGCGTTGATCAGTTAATACCAATTCGATGGTGAGTACATGTGGTGCTTGTTTTTCCATTCTTGTAATACTTCACTTAGTAGAATGGGCTCCAGCTCTATCCAGGATAATACAAGAGGTGCTATCACCATTGTTTTTTGTGGCTGAGTAGAACTCCATGGTAAACATAGTAAAATTCTCAAATATATTCTGTTGAATAATTGGACACAAAAAGTAACTGGGGTCAAAAGCAATCTTGGAGAATGAATTTTACTGCTGTTACTCTACATAAAAATGTTATTAATAATTTCATTTCTTTTGATTTATAACATGTAAATAGTTGTATGGAAAATATTGTTACTAGATCTTTGTTAAAGTAATTATTGATTTTTGTAATATGTTTTCATTTTTCACAGTAATATTTCATTATTTTCATCATGTGTTTTAAGGACTTAATTATTCTACCTTTATAGTAATAAGTAAAAATGATTAATATTATATAATTTGGTTAAATATAATAAAATAGCTGCTGAAAAAGTTGTGAAAGATAGGCAATAATAAACAAAAAATTTTCACATGACACCTTGCCACAGACCTAAAAATTCTGTAAGTAAAAAGTCTTACAAATATTATACATATATATATATATATACACACATTAATGTGAAATTGGTCATTATTTACACTTTCTATTTTAGTGCAATTTCTCTGTTAAGATCTCATGGGTGTAACTATTCTTATATACATTTATATAGTGTTATTTTAATGTTCATCTAGTTAATATTTTAATTTGTTCAACTAATCCTATTTTCTACACTTCGATAATTTCAAGTTTTCAGAATTAATAAAAAGGGATATCACCAAAGCTAAAGCTAAATTATCACTATTTATGTTCATTCCAGTTTTCTTAGGATGTTAATCTTAAGCAAAGTGTAGTATATTTGGATAGAGTTACACACACACACTGTGTGTGTGTGTTTGTGAGTAAGAGAGACGGAGAGAAACAGAGCAATGCATTATTTAATTGGATCTGAAATTATTAATCTAAAATATTTTTGTATTTTTAGATTTAAAATATTATTCATTAAAATAGGGCTAGAGTGGATAACTATTAAGTCTGTAGTCATGGAAGTTGTAGAAATAGAATTTTTTATGGGAAAGTTTAATTTGAAGGGAGACAGCATACATAATATTTAAAATATAATTTAGACATTTGTGTTTTAACAGGTTTTTTTTTCAAAATTTATATTGTACTGAAATCATTTTTTTTTTCTGACTTAAGAAGAGAATTAGTCTTTCGGCCATGGAAGCTTTCTTTGTAAATACGTGCATTATAAAATGTCCTGCTTTTGCAGGCTTATGACTAATTACAGGATAAACGATAGTAATTATTTTGAAACAAATAATTGATATTTATTAAACTTCTTAAATATCTTGATTTTTGTAGCTTTATAGTAAATCTTGAGACCACTCAACAAAGAAGATATACAGGTGGCAAGGAAGCATATGAAAAGATGCTCCACATCATTTTTCATCAGAAAAATACAAATTAAAACAATGAGATACCCCTACACACCTTTAGAATGACCAACGTCTCAAACACTGACAACACCACATGCTGGAGACAATAGCAATTCTCCTTCATTGCTGATGGGAATGCAAAATTACACAGCCACTTTAGAGGCTGGAGGTCTCTTACAAAAGTGAACATATTTTCACCATTTGATACAGAAGTCATGCCCCTTGGTATTTACCCAAAGGTATTGAAACCTGACATTCATACAAAAACCTGCACGCACATGTGTATATCAGATTTATTCCTAATTGCCAAAATGTGGACACGGGACAGATGTCCTTCAATAGATGAATAAGCAAACTGTGGTACATCAGATAATGGAATATTGTTCAGTACTAAAAGGGAATGAGCTCTTAAACCATGCAAAGACACGGAGGAACCCCAAATGCAAAGGATAAAGTGAAATAAGCCAATCTAAAAAGGCCACATACTACATGATTCCAACTACATGACATTCTGGAAAAGGCAAAACTATGAAGATAATAAAAAGATTAGAGATTGTCAGAGGTTGAGATGGGGAAGAGGAAAATATGCAGAGCAATGAGGAGTTTTAGGGCAATGAAAATACCCTGTGTGATGCTCTGTGTGATGGATACATGTCATTATGCTTTTCTCCAAAGATGCAGAGTAAACAACATCAAGAGTGAACCCTGTTGTTAGCTGTAGACTTTGGGTGAAAATGATATGTCCATGTAAGTTTATCAATTGTAACGAACGTATCACTGGTGGGGGAGCTACGCACATGTGAAGGTAGGGGTATATAGGAAACTGTATCTTCCTCTTAGTTTTGCTTTTAGTTTTGCTATGAAACTAAAACTGCTCTTAAAAAAGGAAATCTTTTTTTGTTTTAATTTGGTAGCATACATTTTTATTTTCTTTCACACACAAAAAAACTTAAGGTAAATTATTTCATTCAATTAAAAATAATCAATGAAAATCTTTAAAAAATAATAAAACATAAATGGAAAACCATGGAATTTCAGAGTAGAAAGAGCACTAAATCATACTGAAGAATAGTTAAAGTCAAGTTTCAGCTCTGTTCCACATAAGTTCTATGATATTGGACTCCATTCATTCATTTTTGCAATATTATAAACTAATATTAAATTTAAAAACTGGCATCTGTAGAGTTATGATGATGCAGTGAATGCAGACTTTTAAAATTTTATCTTGTTCTGTACAAATATTAACTATCATTTAAAATTTTCAGTTTTTGTATATGTACACTCCAAATCATTGTGATTTTCACAATGTTATTTTTTTCTCTTTGACAAATAAGCAAAATGACCACCAAAGTCCACACTTAACAAAAGCTTAAAAGCTTTTGTTTTACTGTGTAGATAATCACCAAATTTATTCCAAGTTTCAAAAAGATAATTCTTATGAATCCATAGCTATAGGCTGCAATAAAGTAGATTGTTTCTGTTGATTTATTCATATTAAGTGCTGTCATAAATTAGATTAAACATTCATCATCTAAAGTGCCATCATGGAATGGCAGAAATCACCATTTAATTTTTAATCAATACTTACAATTTAGATATGATATAAAGTAGAAAGTTCTATGCATTTAAATTATTTCTTACAAATCATCATCAATATGCACTAACATTTATATCATTCCTATATCTGAGTGTTGTTTTGCACATTGCAAAAAAATCTACCCATGTACTTACCTGTCACATTGGTTATACTGATTTTAAATGGATTTGACAAACCACTCTCTAAATAATGCAATTGACAATTCTGCACAATTATACTTAAAATGTTTAGGTGGATGCTCTTTGTGCTTTTATCCTAGATATGTAATTATAGTACATGTAAAATATATTTTTAAAACAAATTGGAAGTGCACAAGTCGTAAATTAAGATCTTGCACACAAACAAAATGTTGCAAAAATCCATGTTACCTGTACTCCAGAGATAGCATCAAAATCAAAATTGACCTTCTCTTTCTTTCCTTCACAACCCCTTAAACATCACAATTATAATTTTATATTATTATATTTTTGTAAAATAATTTTAAAATTTTAACTTATCTTAAAAAATCTAAATCCCACTCTTGATCATTTCCACAGAATGTATCTGCCCTGGACCAATTTTATCATTAAATTAATTTTTATAGATGCTGCATGCATCAAAATAATTTGTAAAATTCCAAATTCTAGAATGTATCTACTGTCATATTACAGAGAAAAAAAA
>RJWJ010037336.1:0-15594 GCA_004363605.1 Indri indri | reverse complement strand
ATTCCTCCCAAGCTGTGCTTCTTCACACCCCAGTGCATGACAGTAAAAGGGCAAATCCGAGGGAGGCAGAAGCATATTCATATTTTTTCCTGCAATCTGTTACACATTATTGTTTTTTTTGACACACTTTGCTTCACATGACAGTACTAATGGTGGAAACTAAGGTCAAGTGTGAGAGAGATTTCCCTGGCCTACCCAGTGTGACTGTTCAAACTCAGGCTGGGTAAACTCAGAGCCTGCTAGAATTAGGACAGCAGTGAAGGGGAGAGTGTTTCACTGAGGACTTGGGGAAATAACTGAGTTATAGGGGAAGTCCCTAAGAAAAGAAGATCATATTCCAAATTGTGAAACCCAGACACTTGGCAAACTTGGGCTTGATGTGATATACAAGAACAAAACGGCCAAAAGTGTTGCAACAGTGTTCTGGCCAGGTGCCATTTCATAGAGGGCCACGTAATTCTGCAACTGCCGTCCCTCACTCAGGGCATCATGGTTTTAACTAATGATGTCAATAGAGAAGAACCTGAACTATCAAGAAAATTTCACTGTAGTGGCTCACTCCTGTAGTCCCAGCTACTCTGGAGGCTGAGGCAGGAGGATCCCTTGAGCCCAGGAGTTCAAGACCAGCCTGGGAAACATAGCAACACACCATCTTTAAAAAAATAAATGAAAAAATTTAGCCAGG
Source organism: Indri indri (assembly GCA_004363605.1). NCBI lineage: Eukaryota > Metazoa > Chordata > Mammalia > Primates > Indriidae > Indri > Indri indri. Next base: position 14,909 of record RJWJ010037336.1, on the reverse strand, counting down.
TGTAGTGGCACACATCTGTTGTCCCAGCTACCTGGGAGAGTGAGATGGGAGGATCACTTGAGCACAGGACTTTGAAGCTGCAGGGAGCTATGATTACATCACTGCACTTCAGGCTGGGTGAGAGCAAGACCTCACCTAAAAAAAAAAGGTTATGTGGTATACACTATATTCTTAAGAATCTAGGAATTGGGGGTGTGGTATAAGGGAGCAGGCTGAGAAATTTCATTGGAAAATCAGCAGTTGAACTATTGGGCCATGGAACAACCCAGCTGTGTCAGCCCCTTTTTTAATTCTATTGGAATACTTCACCTTTCTAAAATCATTTAGAAACGAGGAAGTCTACACAGTGAAATTTTCTTATCTAAAACTTATACCTTTAAGGCTTTTGATCACTTTTTACTTTAACAGATTTTAATACTAATCTTTTAAAAATGCATTACACACTTCTTTGCTTTCATAAAATATTTAGTTAAGATAACAGAGCATTTTAATTTTTCTGTTTACTGTCAGATGCTGGGCTGTCACTCCTCACAGCTGCCACTCCTGTCTCTGGTAGACTTTCTCCCTGTGTCTAGTTTGCAGCTCCTGAATGGCAATAGCTAAAAATTCAACATGCCTAAGTTTAGAAGTTTATTTATGTTGGTGATACGTGTCTTCGAACAGGGCAGAAGAAACTCTTAAGCCGAGTGCATGAACTTTAGTGAATGAGTTTGGTGACACGAATTCTGGCTTCTTGGAGACCTTTGAAATGTTTCTCAGGCCTTTTTATGTCCATCTTTGCTTCTCAGTAGTGTCCTAGACATTCACATTTACCAGATTAAGTGACCCTCAGGTAAGTAAAGAGTCATTGGACTCACTGCTCTTCAAAGGTTAGAAAAAGAATCAAATGTATCTATCGCCCAATTGGGAGTTGAGGTCAGCGGCAGAGAGGCTGGCAAAGACATTTAAATTCAACAGCTTAATCACTATTCCCATGCCGACTTTCTGCATGACTGCAGAGGAGTCTCTCACAGTGAGGATGGATATAGCAACTTGAGGAAGAGCAGAGGATAGTTCTCAAGTTGCTGCGCATTGGGGATACACTAGAAGTGCAGTGTTTGGATGAAACACACAAAACAGGAAGGGGCTCTGTGACTGTGACCACCTGTAATCCTGTGAATGACCTGTTCTTTGCAACTGTATTTACCAAGAACTCAGGTGCCCTGTAAAACTTAGAGCATCTTGGAGGTGGGTGGAGGTATCCCTCCACCCCCAACACTTTTATTTTAGAATAAGAAAACTAAGCTGTGAAGAAGATTCTGTGCCCCTGGATGAGCTGGCACAAGAATCCAGAGTCTGTGACTCCAAAGTTGATGACATTTTTCCTATACTCTAATGATTTTAAATGTAAAATGTTGTGTATGCAACCAAAAGTTTTCCACTAGAAGCAAACTTATTGCTAGTTTCTGGATATGAAAATCCTGACGCAGTAGGTGATTTTTCACATTCCAGCAAAAGATGGCAATTGATCATCTATGGCATAATGGCCAAAATGATTCAGAAAAGTTGTTTTTATCTTTTTTATCTATCAGTAGATGGCAGGAGATACCATGAAATCAAGATATAAAAAGGTACACAAATGATGGAATTCAGTCATTGTTTCTTGCATTACCTGGAAATATTGGTATCCAGGGTAGACAGGGTGCTGTTATGTTGGCACCCAGGGAGAGAACGTTTTTGAATGTGGATTTGAGTTCAATTATTAGCTTCCCCCTTAATCTGGCAAGATTACAGTTGGTTTAAAACAATAGTCAAATGTTGGAACTAAATTTACTTTCTTTTACAGAGACACCTGGAGAAATGATTCATCACTCATGTTGCTAAGATTAATGGGGCATTATAATTGTGTTAAGTGGATTCACACACCATGGAAGAATCCAGGAGTTTTTCGTATTTTATTTCTTTATTTTTTCTTCAAGCAAAGAAGAGAAAACAGAGTTAGGGAAACCTAGCATCATAAATGGCTTTACCCAAGATTCATGCAGATAAAGCACCACAGTTAAAAAAATGCTAACTAAACACAAGAATGTTTTTAACCTGCCTTAATCTACTCTGGCCTCATGAGCTGGTATTTCCCTACCCAAATACAGGTCATTTTCATCAAGATTAAATTTGATTTTACATATTAGTTTTCCTGAAGTACAGAATTCTCTTAGCAGTTCTGGCCACATGTTTCCCTAATTGGGAGATTACAGAAAGGTGAAGTACCTGTGGAATTTTCAAGAACTGAAATGTGCTGTCTTCAAGTGTGTTGTTCCCTTTTTATCCACTTGTTTCCACTTGACAATGATATGATTCTTCTCTATGACACAAAGCATTTGGAAAGCTCCAAATCCTAGCCACTAGACCACCAGGGAACTGATACAAAGCTTTTGGATCAGCTACTTAATTTTTTTTAACTCTTTCATTATTTAAATCTTATTTTTTTTTTCCTTTGGAGATTTTTTTCAGAAAAAAAATCGATCTGTGTATTGATTTTTTTTTTTTTTTCTCTTAGACAACAACTTAGCTGAAAACCATCCATGGGTTAGGAAGGCTAACTGCAAGAACGTTTACATAAAGATCAAGTCCTACATCAACCTTGGTTAATGCCAGGCTGCAAATCATCCTAGGTGTGGCCTCGATGACTCCCCAGGTAGGGGCTTTGTGCTGCAGAAAGCATTTAATCCCTGAAAACAGAACTAGTGCTGGATTTGTTTGTAAGTGGACCCTACTACTTTTTCTTCGTAAATTTATCCACTGGAGGAAATCTTTTACTTAAAATCACATTATTTCCCCCTTTTTAAAAAATTCTAAATTGTGGCTAGTGCTAAAATATCCTGTCAAAGAATATAAAAAATCATCTTTTAAGTCTATGTGCTATGTTGCCCGAAATCTCCACATTTAAGAATCAGTCAGGGCCGGGCGCGGTGGCTCACGCCTGTAATCCTAGCACTCTGGGCGAATCGTTCTGAGCTCAGGAGTTCGAGACCAGCCTGAGCAAGAGCGAGACCCCGTCTCTACCAAAAATAGAAAGAAATTAATTGGACAACTAAAAATATATATAGAAAAAAATTAGCCGGGCATGGTGGCGCATGCCTGTAGTCCCAGCTACTCAGGAGGCTGAGACAGTAGGATTGCTTGAGCCCGGGAGTTTGAGGTTGCCGTGAGCTAGGCTGACACCACGGCACTGTCCCCAGGCAAGAGAGTGAGACTCTGTCTTAAAAAAAAAAAAAAAAAAAAAGAATCAGTCAGTGTTACTGAGCTTAGCACTGTGCTGTTGCACTATCGGAGATGCTCCTCCGAGTCAGGGTACAGAACCTGTCTGTGTGGGAAACTAGGCAGAACTAAGCAGTCGGCCACAGGGCATAGTGTAGCCTGAACACTCTTGTTACAGTGGTTTTGTCATTTATTGTACGCTGTAAATCTACTACTCTTCATTTATTTTATTGTTCAGTAACACCCTCTTTCATACTCCAAAGTGACGATAAATTACATGGTCATTCTGTTCACTGGTTGTGTTTCTCTCCACTTCCCTTTCAAAAAAGACTCTACTTTCCTGTTTTGTGTGGACCATTATCTGCTGAGCTCAGTTGCTGAGGATGCAGGACCATATTCTTTCCTGTCTAAACTTGTTTACAACAAAAAATTTTTTATAAATTCTTCCACTCAATAAATTACAAATGATTGATAAAGGTTAAGTACTCTCTCTCCTAAATGTACATTTATATTAATAAAAAATAAACTTTTTTTTGTTTGTTTGTTTTTTTGAGACAAAGTCTCACTCTGTTGCCTGGGCTAGAGTGCCGTGGTGTCAGCCTAGCTCACAGCAACCTCAAACTCCTAGGCTCAAGCGATCCTCCTGCCTCAGCCTCCCGAGTAGCTGGGACTACAGGCATGCACCACCATGCCCGGCTAAGTTTTTCTACATACATTTTTAGTTGTCCAGCTAATTTCTTTCTATTTTTTTAGTAGAGACAGGGTCTCACTCTTTCTCAGGCTGGTCTCGAACTCCTGAGCTCAAACGATCCTCCCGCCTTGGTCTCCCAGAGTGCTAGGATTACAGGCGTGAGCCACCACGCCCGGCCAAAAATAAACTTGTAAAGCCAATGAAATACACCCCTCATCAGATAATTGTTGAGTATTGTGAAGGGTTTGAGACTTTATTCTACTTGCAAGCTAACAAGTTAGTTTGTCACATTTTCGTGGATGCTGGCAGAAGATATGAGACTTTTGGGTCCGAGATAGAGGACAATTTACTACTTACAGCAATATTAGTAGGCAGATATTGTTCCTAATTCTCACAGGGTGATGTAAAGAAGGCCAGGTGACTCCTGCACATGCAGTGGGTTGTGTTACAGGAGGGGAATCCAGAACTTAGTGAACCTGAATCTGTTATAATGGGCAATAAGCATGTCTGCCCTTTTGCTTTGAAGGGAGTCGGTGTGTATTCCGAGACTATTCACTAAACAAACATACTAGAGAAGATCAAGAATAAAGACATGCAGTAATATGAGAGACCCATAGAGATTTGTTCCCCAACAAAAATTGCAGATCAATAAAAACACTGGGAGAGATCATTATAAAAATTCATTTTTGGCAAATTTTGTCTTACTAGAGGCAATCGTAGACTTTGCTTAGGCATGGATCTGACTTCAGTTTTCCAAATTATTCTGGAAAGCTAGTCTTCCTACTTTAAGTATATTTCTAGCTACAGATATATAATTAAGATCTTATTTTTCCCTGATAAGAGAGTAATGCATGGCCATTATGGAAAATGCAGAAAAGTAAAAAGAAAAGTATTAAAATCATTTACAATTTCATTATTCACAGGTAACCTTTATTAAAATATCGGCTTTTTAATGCCTCAATACATATTTCTTTTTTATACAAAATTGGGGCCATACTGTGTACTATGTAGTATCTTGATAGTTCTTTTTTTGTGTATTGAAAGTTCATTACTGCAAGGCATGAACTGTTCCTTTAAATTATGATTTTAAAAATAATTGCATAATATTCTGTTATAGATGTAACATCTTTTAAAGCAATTTTTTCAATGTTCAAAATTTGCTACCAGATACTATTATGATGAATATTCTGGTATATAAATGCCTTTTAGTGCCTTTGGCTACATTCCTATAAGAAGGATTACTTGGTTAAAGTGTCTAGTTTTATTTTAAGGTTCTTGATCTTTATTACCAGACTATTTTCAAGAAAGATTACATCAATTTATACACATGGCACAATATTATGATCGCTTTTCTCCACACATGTTCATCATCATTGAATGTTTTAATTTTAAAAATCTTTCAATGAGATATTTAAAAATATCTTTTTCCTGCAACTTAGTATTTCTTTGATTATTAGTGAGGAGGAAATTGTGTTAATTGATCATTTGTATTTGTTCTTTTATGAATTATCTGTTCGTGTTCTTTGCTCATTAGTCCAGTAATGTTTTAGTACTTTTCTTACTAAAGAAAAGTTTTCCAAAAACCCTCCATGTAACATTGTGTGTATTAGAATTTTGTAAAATATTTCCCCAATATATTGTTTATTTTTAAATTATACAAATGCTATTTTTAGACATTTGGAAGCCAAAAATTATCTAGTAAAATAATTAACCATTATCTATATGTTTTCTTCTACTGCTTAGGAATTCTTGCTCACTCAGGGATTAAATATTTATTCCATTTTTTCAAGTATTTTATGCTTTTTAATATTTAATTTTTAAAATCTATGCTTCTAAATGCATTTTGATATGTGGTACAAACAAGGACATTTCCCCTGATAAACAGTGAGCTCTTCCTTACTCAATTGTTCGTGGTAATTTCTTGGTCATGTGCTAATATTATAAATTTTAGGGTGTCTATAAAATGTGTTTGAAGTGTATTTTCTCTTCCTTCACAAATTTATTACTGAATAGCAATCTTGCTTTGTATACAGGCTACATCTTGATACACATCTATTAAAGACTGGCATAGATATATTAGAAATATTTAATTTCATATATTGATAAGAATAAATAAAATAGCACAATACTTATTGAAATTCCGGCATGTGCTCCAAAATTATAACAAGAATGTTTTCCAAAATTTAATAAAATATTTAATGGTAAAATAGATCATGTTTTGGAGTTTTTTCTCTTTCTTGCCTTATTTATTTATTTATTTATTTGGACAGAGTCTCACTCTTGCCTGGGCTAGAGTGCCGTGGTGTCAGCCTGGCTCACTGCAACCTCAAACTCCTGGGCTCAAATGATCCTCCTGCCTCAGCCTCCCGTAGCTGGCACTACAGGTGCGTGCCACCACGTCTGGCTAATTTTTCTATTTTTTGTAGAGATGGGGTCTCAATTTTGCTCAGGCTGCTCACTAACTCCTGACCTCAAGCTATGTTCCTGCCTTTGCCTCCCAGAGTGCTAGGATTACAGGTGTGAGCCACAATGCCTGGCTACCTTTTTAAACTTTTTTTTTCCTTGTTCTTAGTGACAGGGCTTCACTGTGTTGCCCAGGCTGGACTTGAACTACCGGGTTCAAATGATCCTCCTGCCTTAGCCTTTTGTGTAGCTGGGACTATATGTGTGCACCACCACACCTGGCTTAAAAATTCTTAATTTGTTGAATTTTGGGGCAGTAAAAGCTTAAACCATTTTCTTGTAGTGTGAAGTAACCTTTAATATTCAGTTGCTGCCCATTTAGAGAAGAAAATTGCTCCTTAGGTAGCACAGTAAAATTTTTTGTGTGATAGTGTTAGAGATGGGGGGATTTCCTTCAGAAACATCTTATGCTCTTTGGCATTGGTGTTGGTGGGGAGGAATAGAGAAATAAGGAAGGATTGAACTCTTACTTTTTTTATTTTTCCCTTAAGAGCCAGAACACCAAAGGCAAAGCCTGGTTTCCTGCAAGATCAATGGGGGTGAGTTATTCTGACAGAAATTTGCCATCCTTCACTGATCATGTGGTACTCTGGATAATAAATATTTTAAGCCAGTACATTACTGGTAATTTATTACGCAATATGAAATAATGATAACAATACAAAAGTCTAGAGATGAAAAAGACTGGTGAAACAGAAGGTCTGGGTAAATGTTAGGTACTTTCTAGAATTTTACTATTATAGGTTAGTGGAAGAGAAGAACATGGTTACTATGCAGAGCTGTGCATTTTCGTTTCTTTTTAAATTGTCACCCTCACATTTTCTTGTAAGGGTGATACTTTTTCCCTCAAAAGAAAAAAAAAAAAACTCAGAAATACCCCTTTTTGTTGTCGTAAGTCTGGTATGTTGTTTTATTTCTATTTCATTTCTATTTCCTTCCAAATCTAGACAATGCGTTCACATCTCCAAGTTCAGATGTTATTCATGAGGATCGATGCTAAAATTACATTCTAGGCAGAATACAGAAATACTCGTGCCCGTGAATCTCATTCTCAACATATTCAAGTTGTTATTTTTTTAAAATCCTGGTGGGTCACCAGCTACTGAAGCCAGTGTTGCTTCCGAGATGCCATGGATATGAGCAGCATGTGCTCTGACCTTGGAGATCAGTAAGCATCACAAGGACTAGGTCTTTAAAATGAGTGCATTTCCTAAACGTTTGAGGGTGAAGACGATCTGGATAATTCCCCTGCCCCACAGAGAGCAAGTGGAGCCTAACGGCAGCTTTGTTGAGACGCTGGGTGAAGAGCCATGTTGAGGAGGCAGGCGGGGTGCCTGGTGCACCTGTGGTGGGACAGACAGAGGTGTGTCGAGGTGAAGAACAAAAGGGGCGCTAGGCCCAGGTCATCGGAGGGCCCTCCTGGCTCTGCCAACTCAGCTCTGTGTAAGTCACTTGACCTCTCTCTCAGTTTCCTCATTTGTAAAATGGATAATATTAATCATGGCACCTGTGAGCTTTGATCTGAGGATTAAACGAGCTAATCTGTGTAATGCACTTAGGACAGTGACTGGCACATAATAAGAACTTGATATAAATGTCTGTTAAATCTTTAAAATAAACTTCTTGGAAAAGAGATGGAGGCAGGAAAGGGACAGCCAGGCACACGGAGTCTCCAGAGGCCCAAACGGGCCTGAAATGGAGGATTCTGGGTTGGGAAAAGAAGAAAAATTGGGTCTTTAGAAGATTCTGCCAGCCACAGTCAAAATTTACGTTCACTTCAGAGTGATCTAAATCATGGGAGTGAAGCGACCTGTTTGGGGTGAGAAAGAAGACAGGGAGGCCGAGGTCCAGCGAGAGGGAGACCTTGAGAGGCCGTTTCTTTTGTCCTTCCTTTGATATCCCTGACATTGATTGTGCATGTTTTTAAGACATCTCAAATTCCTTCTGAAAGTAGGTGATGAAGTACTTTTTAGTAAAGCGAAAAAGAAGTCCAAGTACTAAATAAATAAAAACAAGCAAGTCCTGGTAAAGAGGCCACAGTGGGGCTGAAGAGCAGGTGGATTTTGAGACGCTGGGTAACACTACTGCCTCAAGGACACACCGAGCGGATGTGGGGATGGGCACACCCCTCATCTTGGGGTGCTGGGCTCAAGGAAGGGGAGTTACACACCAGTTCACCATGGTGGTTTGTGAGTGGAGATTCTGAATATGCATGAGAAACAATTTACTTTTAATTTAAGTAGGGATGTTTTCAAAATAGTGGGTGATATGATGATATGGGTTAGACAGAAACAGAGAGAAGAGGAGAGGAGAGAACGTGAAGAACTATTTTAAAGCTGGGGTGGCTTTGCCCTCTGCAGTAAACATTCAGAGAGGCAGTGACTACAATCTGTCGCCTAAAGGGAACCGCTGAAGGAAATACTGTTTCCAATGATAACTCTTGGTAGCAGTGAAAGTATGTTTTTAAATTAAATTTGGAATTTTCCTCAATGCTGCTTCTTCAAAGACAAATGAGCCTCTTACAATATGTCTAGTTAAATAAAATAATGGATGTGAAAGGCTTTGTAAAACATTAAAGTGCTATATAAATGGAAGGTGTTATCATCGTGTACTGTGTGTTAAAAAACACACAGTAAAAAGAGATTATTTTTGTGGACTAAATAGTCAAATATGGGCTGCATAACAGCACTGTGAAGTGGAGTCATAATTGATGAACAACCGTGCCGGAGAGGGTTGATTAATGCGTGCATGCTAACCTGCAAGAATATCGCTGGTGGAATGCTACAGGTTTTTGTTTTGTTTTCTTTCTTTGCCCATTTCTTGTTTAAATTACTTTTCAGTGAGTTAAAGTCATACTTATCAAATTTAATGATAAGACAAATAGGGTAGAGGGAGCTAACATATATCAATCTTAGAAAGTATGCTGCTATGTGAATAAACCAAGCTTTAAATAGGCCAGTAACTTGCCCAAGATCTCTTCTTTAATAGTATTAATAGACAGTATTACAGTATGTGAGTAACCTAATCTTCAGCTAGACTAATAGCTTGCCCAGTACAGTGGCAGAGCTGGCACTCGAAACTGGGTAACATGAATTGAGAGTCTGTATACCTAAACCACTTTTCTTGATTATTTATTCATTTATTTAACAAATGCAAAGCGCTCACACTTACATGAGAGACCAATCTGAGCATTATACAAAGGTTACTCACCTGATCCTTATAACAACTCTATGAGGCAGATACTATTATTATTTTCATTTTATAGCTTAGAAACTGAGGCACAGTTAAATAACCTCCCCAAGGTCACACAGGTAGGCAGCACATTCAAAATCGGGCGGTCTGGCTGGGGAGTCCCTTATGCCCCAGGAACCAGAAAGTCTTTGAGGTTTCAAAGGAAGCTGTGAGCATCTATGATTCAGTTGATGCTCTTTTGACCTACCTTGGAGCATGCATGCCTAAAGGCATCTTTGTGATGCCACACAAAATCCAATCCTAGCCTCTTAAATTCTTGTCTATGGTTCTTAGTGCTAGAAAGCATTCCCTTCTGCATAAAATACATTCTTATTCTCATTACATCTCCCCATAAAACTTTCATCAATTTGAAAATTGTAAAATGCATTCCTTTTTATGCAGACATTTAATCTATGGTTAAATGACAATTGAGCAATATATCCTCCTGCATACCCAACTACCATCCCAACTCTGCAATTTGAAAATAAATTGACGATCCTAAAATTGGCATAGGTTTTAAGGAAATGGAATATTCTCAGCCACAGACTTTAGAGGATGTTTATCTGCAAAGCAAATTATAGGACACACTTTGGCTTGATCAACAAATTCTACTTAAGAGAGGTTTCAGATAGAACCACCAGCTTAGCAGTTTGAATTTTTCAGTGGACAAAATGTTGTGTTCCTTTCTTATGTGCATGGATGAAGCCAGAACTTTCAACCTCTGAGCCTCTCAACCTCTCACTTTCAGAAACACTGAAGTTTAAAATATAAAGGTGTTGTTTTTGCTTTACACCCAAATGTCAGAGCTAGATATTCTGATTTTTCTTGATTGGCTCCAGGTGATGTTAAGTGGAATGCAGGAAATTATCAAAATCAATCTATCTTCAAAAGCTTGCTTTGAAATTACAGGTTCTGAATCCAAATGTAAAATTACATTATTTTTATTCTAAGTTCCCTTCCATGATTTTTCGTAGCTCTCTCTACCAAGGAGCAAGTCAAATTGGTAAAATAGCAATTTTTTTTCCCCTCTAGAAAGATGATTGTTAGAGACTTAATATTTTCCAGAGAAACACAGTATTTCTTAAACAATCTGACTCTTGCTTGCTTTCCGAAGGATTTAATTACTAACTTTCTGAAGGGTTAAGAAGAGAAATTTCCCCAGTTCAACACACTGGCAAAGTGACTTACATCGTATATTAAAAATAAAATGCAGAGCATGAATCATAGCCAAAGAATGCAGCTAACACCAGGAACAATGATACATAGCCAATGATAACCATTAAAACATTGAGCTATTCCAAGATAGCCAACAGAACACTTCCAAGCACTGGAAGAGCAAAGATCCTGATCAAAATCCAGACCTAGTAGAAATTGGCATAATCTAGAAAGCAAAATAAAATACAGAGTAATCAAAAATATATAATGTCTTGCTACACAAAACGTGATTGGCAGATGACAGCATTGACGTTTACCTGGGAGCGTGTTAGACATGCAGAATCTTAGGCTACGCCCCAGACCTTCTGAAGCAGAATCTAATATTTAGCAAGATCTTCAGGTGATTCATATGCATATTAAAGTTTGAAAAGAACCACTTTAAAGTATTTTTGTGAATGGAATTATGTGAATAATTTCTGTTTTCCAAAAACAACGTCACATATTGAGAGATAATGGTCATCCTTATTTTACATTGGGGCCATCACCTTATAGTGGGAAAATTCTCATATTCTATCACTCTGGAAAGATAATGGCTAAAACAGAATTATTTTTCCTGGTGGTGCAAAAAGCAGTTATAGGGGAAGAAATAGCAGCTCATCACTTTCAGTAACAACAAATGCCAACTTGACCTGCATTGTTATTTCTGACACATCACTGTGCATTTCTCATCACATTATGCTGGTGGATTCTTTTCCTTCCTTTTTTAATTTTTGGGTCAGAGAAGGAAACTGACCTAGAGGTTGCTGCAGGCATTTGGAAATACCGTCTTCCTTGCCTCTTCCCTTCTATTTGCTGCTGCAGTTCTTGCCTGGGTGATTTTAAGAGCTTATCAATCATGTGGCTGTTGAGATACCCAAGCCATCAAGCAAGCACCTCTCCCATGACACGATAACTTGTGTTAATAGTAAAATGAAACTGCGATAGGAGGAGATGTGGAAAAAATAGGAATCAGAGTGGTGCCCTGAAGGGGTGAGGGGGAGGAGGAGGGAGCCGAGACTAGGTGAGGAGAGCTATATCCCTAAGTCACGTGGAAGGATGTGGCGCAAACAGGTCTCAGGCACTGCTAGTGATGGGGAGGGAATGGCCGTCAGCCACTGCCTCTCCTTCTTGGCCACCTGAAAGCACAGACAACACCCGCGACCACACTTCCTTATTTAACGTCTCAGAGAAGGTTTACGCTTAATTACCAGGGAAAAAGACAAGATGGGGCTGTTATACACAAAGACCACATTATTCCTTTTAATGGTTCAGGTTAGCTACAGGAGTAGAGAAGCACAGTTGGCTTTCTAACCTGGGAACCATTTTAGCTGTGAATGGAGAGAACTGGAGTCCCAAAGCCTGGGTGAGAACGCCCACTGTGACAACGTCATTAACTCCATCAATCAAATTAGTTAGAACACAGCAGCAATTCACTCCTCATCCTGCCTGGGGAGGTTGACATGGTAGCTGGGACGTCTGAGGAATTCCAGCTCACCTTGCTCTTCATAGTTTTTGAATAATATGATTGTCAGGGTCAATTAATAACTCACAACTGTGTAAGCTAAACTTCTGTAAATCAAGAGGGAAACGTTCGGCTAATTCAGATAGGAATAAGCACCCTACGAATGCTGTCTTCAAACTTTTCTTGTCCTTATGAGATTCACATTCACAACGTACTGCTCGTTCCTGCCACTGTCATCTCTTGTCCGCCTGTTCCGGTCTGTCCTGTTGTTGCAGTCTTCTAATTGTTCTCTCAGATTCCACCCTTACTGCCGTCAGCCTATCCTCCACTTGGCAGCCAGAATACACATCCCGAAATGTAAGTTAGGTCCTGTCACTCCTCTGCTCTGAACCTTCCACTGTGTTCCCATCGCAGCCGAAGGAAAATCCCCGGTTCTAACTCTGGCAGAGAAGCCCTGAGGACGTGGCCTGCCATGCCTCTGCCCCCGGGCCAGCACTCCGGTATCCATCTCCTGCCTCCTTCGCCTTGCCCAGCCGTCCTGGCCCTCTCCTCCCTCCACAGTACCAGACAGACCCTGCCTCAGGGTCTCTGCCTGGATTGTAATTCTCTGAGACAGACACTTAATTTACCCTTCACTTATTTTAGGTGTCTGCTCAAATTTACCTTATCAGGGAAATTCCCCTGAACACCTTCTATAGCGCTGATGCTCCAATACTTACATAATTTAAAACCATCTGGTGTATTATACATTTGTCTTTTTCAATGTACATCTCCCCCAACTATAATATGACTCTGCGGGAGTGGAGGTTTTGTTTGTTTTGTTCAGTATGGTTTCCCTAGTACCCCGAAGAGTGCCAGAAATATACCAGGAGCAGTGCTCAGTTGGTAGTTGTGAATAAGTGATTTCCAAGGCTTGTTTGAACATCGGGTGCTCTGTGCATTTTCTCACTCTCTTTGGCTCACGAGTACTTTTTTTTATCTTCCTGCTTTTGTTTGGGTTTCTTCCTCTGTCTGAGTTGTTCTTCTGCTTCCCCAGATCTTCATGTTTAAGTCTTACCTTTCCTTCATGTCTCGCCTCCACCAGGAAACCTTCCCTCATTCTGTTCTCAAAGCTGAACTCACCTCTCTTCTGATCCCCTCAGAACTGTCTGTGTTTCTCATGTCTCTGTCTTGTATTAGCATGATTTGTCTCCATGGACTGGAAGCCTTAAAAGGTGGGACCCTGTCTGTTTTATCGTTATCTTCTGACACCCCACAAACTCTTCTTATTGCTTTATACGTAGAAGGTGCTCAGTGCACATTTGGTCAGTGGGTATTGCTGAATAGATTTACTTCACCGTACCATGTTGATTTGATGGTGTGGTACCTGGATAAGAAATGGTAGTGGACTGCTCTCATAAGTCTGTTTTTCCAAAGTTGCCCTTGATGACTTTTTGGTTTGGTGTTTTGTGTGTGGAGGGGATAGAAAAACATTGGCTCTTGGGTATTATTTTGCTTTAATTTAATAAGGGCTGAAGGAGAAAACATTCATACAGAAGACAAAATACCTCAATAATCAGAATATCGCCGTCTTGCCCAGCTGTTTCACTCCCTGGTTGGGTTAGTAACTAGGGAAAAGGCTCCCATTATGGAGAATTCTGTTAGCGTCTTTCACTGCTTGAAAAACCTTTTCCCCCCACTTTTATGATGAAACCGTTTCCTCTGTCCTAGCGGGGAGAATCAGAAGCAAGAAGCAGCTATGCTTAGAAGTAGACACCTGTTTAAAAACCTGATTTTTCTTAGCATGGATTTTCAACACCGAACTGTCAGGATTCTGTGTTAGAAGTTCACAGTGTACTTCTCTGTCGAACAGCTGGTCTAATTGGGCAAGTTTTGCCTTGGCGACATTAGGGCTCATTAGGCTTTCTCTTATCAGTGGTATAAGCTGTGAGATTTCAACCAAGCAGAGGGTTTAGATTCTAAATGAGAAATATAGATTAGCATTTCACATAATGAAATAATGGACTTTAGTGTTACCTTTCTAGTGACAAAAGCAGGAACTTAAATCCATTGTAGGGTTCCTTGTTTAATCAATAAATAAACAAGAGACACAGAAGATTTATTTCTTCTGTAGCTACAAACACCATCATTTTTCTTAATTATCCTTAGGTTGCCTTTCCTGCTTTCAGATTCTTTGTAAGTAAAAAATTCTCCACACTAAGGAAGGGGCATCAGATCTCTTGTTTTTTTTTTTTTTTTTTCTTCTCTCTGTCTTATATATACAGAGAGTTTTGCCTTTTTGCTGCAATACCTACATTTCTTAATAAAAACCTAATAAAGTCAAAGGTTTCATGAGGTTGACCAGGCTACCTTAGAGGCCAGAGGTTCCAGCTGAGGAGGAGAAATATCAAAGCAGCTGTAGGAGAGAAAACAAATAGTTTGAACTTTGGATCCACAGATGGTTATGTCTGCCAACTGTTATGAGCCAATGAATATCTGGCCTATCATTTGTCATATTTATTGCAGTACATAATGCTGTAATTTCTCATGGCATGGTTATTTATCTTGCTGTGTTCTCTGAACAGCTAAAATTGCAGCCATGTTGGAGCATATGTATACCTTTTAAGTTTCATCTTTAAATAGCAGTCATGC
>RJWJ010037335.1:0-15591 GCA_004363605.1 Indri indri | reverse complement strand
TTACTAAGTAAAATAAGAGTGACTTGAACATAATCACTGCAATACTGTGACAGTAGATCTGATAACAAAGACAGCTACTAAGTGACTAACAGGCTATAGTGTATAGAGTATGGATCTGCTGGACAAAGGGATGATTGACGTCCCAGGTGGGATGGAGCAGGATCGTGCCAGATTTCATCACACTACTCAAAATGGCACATAATTTAAAATTTAGGAATTGTTTATTTTTGGAATTTTCCATTTAATATTTTTGGACCTAGATTGATGGCAGGTAACTGAAAGCTTGGAAAGTGAAACTGCAGATGAGGGGGGACTATTAAATGTGTGTTGAGAGTTTTTATACTAGTGATTTTAAACTATAACTTTTGTAGGTTTTGAAAAGCTGTATTTCTAACCATGATGAAAGTCTGCAGAAAAACGATAAATCTATCCCTTCTGTGACAGACCATGGAAACAAAAATCAAAAAGAAGCTGGAAGCCATGGTAAGTCCTTCTGTTTGGTTGAACTGCTGTCTTTAATTGACATCACTGAAGATTGCTCCTCTTTTCCTAGAGAGAAAACACATTGCTTCTACTTTCTTTACTAAAGTAGTGTTTTGTCTCAAGGCATTAAGAGTAGAAACTAACTTGATTTAGATGATAATATTTAAACATCATACTAAGACAGTACTTACTATTCAATATGTTGTGACACAAAAGCAAAACAAAACCTATTCCTTAAAATTTTCAGGTAAAAATAAGATTCATAAGTAACAAAATATGAAGTCATTTTTTCCTAATTAGAAAATAAATATTGAGATATATCACAATTTACTCACTTAGGTCATTGAAATATTGAATTTTTCTTAGTATACATGTATGTCTGCATAAATGTGTAGGATATGTGTGACACACATTCATGTATGTATATATATACATACAGAAAATTAGACTTTACTCTCAGTTGCAGGGACACAAAATTGACTTGGAACATCTGGTTTGATAGGTCTTAGAATATTAAATTGTCTATATAGTATAGTTAGGTGAATTTTAATTGTGTAAAGCTGGTAAAGAAAGATTATTAGGGATTGAAGTATAAATAAAAGGCAAATCAGGCTTTACCAGAAGGACAGGGAAGGGTGACTAGCCAAAAAAAAGTAGCTAGCATGCAGAATAACCCTTTAAATGTTGAATATATGTTATTTAATATATACCATATATACCGTTACTATGAGAAAGGTTGTGAGAATAATAGAAATTATATGGTTGTATTATAAAATGTTATTAATGTGCTTCTGTTTTAAATTTTAACAGGATTGGGGAAAATGTTAGAGAATTCATTTGGTAAAGCAAATAGCTGTACAGATCACTTTGGAAAGTCAATACCAAATGCCCTAGAAGATGAAGTCCATGAAGCAGTTGCAGATATTTCTGAAGAAGATAGTTTTTCATTATGTTTTTCTAAATATAGAGCAGGAAATCTAAAAAAAATAAGAACTGGCAAGACTAGGAAGAAAGTTTTCCGTGAAACAAAAACTGATAAATGTGAAGAACCTAAAAAACAAATGAAAGAAAAGCACTCATTTGCATCTGAAATGGAACCACATGATAGTGATCCATTAGATTCAAATATAGCAAATCAGAAGCCCTTTGGGAATGGACGTGACAAAATCTCCAAGGAAGTTATAGAGTCTTCAGCCTGTGAGTGGTCTCAGCTAAGTGTCTCAGATTTAAGCGGAACCCAGATGGAGAAAACACCCCTACTGCATATTTCTTCTTGTGACCAAAATAATTCAGAAAAAGACCTAGTAGGTACAGAGAAAGAATGTACCCATTTTATTGCTTCAGAAAATTCTTTGCCACATATTTCTAGTCTTCCAAAACCAGAGAAGATGTTAAATGTGGAAACAGTGGTAAATAAGGGAGATGAACAGCAGCTTCTTGAATCTCAGGAAGACTCCATTCTTGTGGTAAAGCAGGCAATATCGGGAACGCCTCCAACAGCTTCTCCATTTCAGGGTGTTAAAAGGTCTGTATTCAGGATAAGAGAATCACCTGAAGAGACTTTCAGTGCAGTTTTCTCAGGTAACATGACTGATCCAAACTTTAAAAAACAGAAAAAAACAGAAACCTCTGAAAGTCAATCGGAAATATATGCTATTTGCTCACAGAAAGAAGGTTCTTTATGTCCAAGTTCAATTGATAATAAAAGCTGGCCAGACACTATCACAGATACTTCTGTACCTTTGAAGAATGCAGGTTTAATATCCACTTTGAAAAAGAAAACCAAGAAGTTTATTTATGCTATAAATGATGAAACAACTTATCAAGGAAAAAAAATACAGAAAGACCAAAAATCAGAAATAACTAATTGTTCAGCTCAATTCGAAGCAAATGTTTTTCAAGTTCCATGTACATTTACAAATGTTGATTCAGGTAACCTCCCCTTTTTTTTTTGGCAAGTAATGTATGTGGTTTTATGGATGGTGATTGCTTTCCTTCTGTAGTTTTTTTTCTGGTTTGTTAAAATCTCTATATCATATTCAATTTCAGGTGGTATCTATATACGTTATTGCTTAAGCCTATGATTACCAATGTTCAGAATCATTTCATTCAAACCTGTTGGGTCGGTTTGCATAGTATCTGTATAATCATCACTCTTGAGACAACTTTTCATTCATAAACATTAAGAGCTTGGTTACTTAATTCCTGCTTTAATTTTAAAAGTGTTATTATATGCAAATTGGACAACTCTGTGAGTATGTAGTGCTGTTTACTATGTGCTTTCTCTAAAGCATGTAAAAAAAGAGAAACTAATTGCTAGCTAAACTTAATGTAAGCCAGTTCTAAGATAATGATTGGGTTTTTGGTTACATAATTTTCTTAAATATTTTAGAGATTGCTTAGTTATTGCTCTGTTTCTGGGTCCCCAGAGTGTGCACAGTGAGACTCATTTTTCGTTTTAGCAGCAATTCACTTATCAGAAGATAAACTGTATTTTTAACACATTAACTGCCATATGAGTTGTATTTAACTCACTCTAGCTTTGAGCCCGGGGCCTTGTGAAGCATATGTAACTTACATCTCTTTACCTTATTCACCATACCTGTGGGCACAGAAAACAAAAAGTACCAAATTTTTCATTAAATTAAAAAGATCGTTTTGTTTTCAAAGTTTTTATTCTATTTTTGTAATAAAACACCGTGGCCCCAAGGAAAAATTTTTTTTCATAGTGTTGCAATCAATGTGTTAAAAAGTGATTTTATCTCCCTATGAGAAGATTTTAGTGGGTGCTAATAGCTCAGTGAATAGTAGTAGGGTTGGTGGGACTGGATGGAGTACAGAAGAAGTGTTTGAAGTTTGTGTTAAATTTTCAGAGAAAAATGTTTGATGCTCTATATATCAGAATTAAAGCCAATGAAATAAGCTAATACATGATCACTGATTAAATGTGATTAAGAACTTTGATTTGCTAGTAGGAAATTCAGAGGGTCAAGAAAATTAACTGAACAAAGCAGTTTAACTCATTTGCCTTTACAATTGAGATTAGATAATCTTTTGGGCCCTTCATATACAGACCTTGTTTTTAATTTTTTCTAATATGAAAGAATTAACTAAAGGAAATAGTTACTTTTCTAATCCCTTTTCCCTGCCTTGCTTTTCTGTCTCCTAGTACCCCAATATTAGCAATGAATTTTTTCCCATTTCATTTTTTAGTAAAAATTACTTTTAGGCTGGGCACAGTGGCTCACACCTATAAACCATGCACGTTGGGAGGCCAAGGCCAGAGGATCACTTGAGCTCAGGAGTTTGAGCAAGAGTGAGACCCTATCTCTGCAAAAAATAGAAAAAATTAGCTGACCGTGGTGGCACGCACCTATAGTCCCAGCTACTCAGGAGGCTGACGCAGGAGGATTGCTTGAGCCCAGAAGTTTGAGGTTGCAATGAGCTGTAATGATGCCTCTGTACTCTATGTGGAACAACACCCTGTCTCAAAATATATATATATATTACTTTTATTTATGGTAGCTAGCTGCCTCCTTGAACTAGATGCTGATTTTGATTGAGGTGATGCATATTACCAAAAAAGTACTTAGGTCCTATTTATCTTTGGCTTAAAAATGTAGCAACTTCAAAATAGAGAGTATTTAAGATTGTCTCTGAGTTCTTAAATCTGACTTTCACTTTTTTTCATGTAATTCCTGATTTAAACACTACCTTTCCAACTTAGTGAAAACAAGTGAATGTGATTGACAGTACTTTATTTTGTCACTTTGTGCTTTTATGTTTAGGTTTGTTGCATTCTTCTGTCAAAAGAAACTATTTACAGGATGATTCTGAAGAACCGTCTTTGTCCTTAACCAGCTCTTTTGGGACAATTTTGGGGAAATGTTCCAGTGATGAAAGCAGTTCTTCTAGTAATACAATAATCTCTCAAGATCTTGGTTATAAAGAAGCAAAAATTAATAAGGAAAAATTGCAGTCATTTATAACCCGAGAAACTGATTGTCTGTCATGTGATCCAAAAAGTGAAAAAGTTTCAAACATAAAAGAAAAGGTCTTGGCTGCAGCATGTCAACCTACAGTACAACATTCACAAGTAGAATGTAGTGGTATTCACTTTCAATCCCAAAAAAGTCTTTTATATGACCACAGTAATACCAGCACTCTTATTTTAACTTCTACCTCCAAGGATCCTCTGTCAAACCCAGTTGTGATTTCTAGAGGGAAAGAGTCATACAAAATGTCAGAAAAAGTAAAATGTAAGAATTATAAAGCTGATTTTAAATTAACCAAAAATATTCCCATGGAAAAGAATCAAGAAGTATGTTCTTTAAATGAAAATTCTAAAAATGCTGAGCTGTTACCTCCTGAAAACTATATAACAATAGCATCACCTCCAACACAGGTACAATTCAACCAAAATACAAATTTATCAATAATCCAAAAAGACCAAGAAGAAACTACTTTAATTTCAAAAATAACTTTCATTCCAAACTCTGAAGAACTTTTCCAGGACGATGAGAATAATTTTGTCTTTCAAGTAACTAATGAAAGGAATAATCCTGTTCTAGGAAATACTGAAGAACTTCATGAAGCAGACCTCAGTCATGTAAAAGAACCCATCCTCAAGAACTCTACCATGGTAGTATATGCAGACATAGGTGACAAACAAGCAGCCCAAGTGTTGATTACAAAAGATTTGGACTCATCAGATACAGTTTATGGTTTTACAGAGGAGAACAGAAACAGTGTAAAGCAGCATCTAAAAGTGACTCTAGGTCAAGACATAAAATCAGACATCTCCTTGGATATAGATAAGAAATCAAACAAAAATAATTATATAGATGAATGGGCAGGAGAACCCTTATATCCAGTTTCGAATCACAATTTTGGAGGTAGCTTCAGAACTGCTTCAAATAAAGAAATAAAATTCTCTGAACATAACATTAAGAAAAGTAAAATGCTCTTCAAAGATATTGAAGAACAGTATCCTACTAGTTTAAACTGTGTTGAAATTATAAATACCTTGCCATTAGATAATCAAAAGAAACTGAGCAAAGCTAATGAGTTTGTTTCACAGTCAGTTAATACTGTATCTGCATGTGTGCAGAGTAGTCCATTTGTTTCTAATTGTGAAAATAGTCACATACCTCCTCAGATGTTATTTTTAAAGCAAGATTTTAGTTCAAACCATAATTTAACACCTAGCCAAAAGGCAGAAATTACAGAACTTTCTACTATATTGGAAGAATCAGGAAGTCAGTTTGAATTTACACAGTTTAGAAAACCAAGTCACATTATACAGAATAATACATTTGAAGTGCCTGCAAACAAGATGACTGTCTTAAATACCACTTCTGAGGAATGGAAAGATGTTGATCTTAATGCCACAATTAATGCCTCATCTATTGGTCAGGTAGATAGCAGCAAGAAATTTGAAGGTGCAGTTGGAGTTAAACAAAAGTTCACTTGCTTGTTGGAAAACAACTGTAACAGAAGTGCTTCTGGTTATTTAACAGGTGAAAATGAAGTGGAGTTTAGAGGCTTTTATTCTGCTCTTGGCAAAAAACTCAATGTTTCTAGAGAAGCTCTGCAAAAAGCTGTGAAACTGTTTAGTGATATTGAGAATATTAATGAGGAACCTTCTATAGAAGTAGATCCAAGAAGTTTCTCTTCAAGTAAATGTGATGATTCTGTTGTTTCAATGTTTAAAATAGAAAATCATAACAATGATAAAAATTTAAAAGAGAAAAATAAATACCAATTAATATTGCAAAATATTGAAATGACTGCTGGCACTTTTGTTGAAGAAAATATTGAAAATTACAAGAGAGATACTGAAACTGAAGATAACAAATGTACTGCCACTAGTAGAAATACTTGTAACATAGAATCTGATGGCAATGATTCAAATAAAAGTGGTACAGTTTATATTGATAAAGATGCAAATGACTTGCCAGATACTGATCAGCACAATCTTAAATCATCTAGCCAGTTTATGAAGGAGGGAAATACTCAAATTAAAGAAAATTTGTCAGATTTAACTTGTCTGGAAATTGTGAAAGCTGAAGAAACATGTCATGTTAATACTTCAAATAAACAGTTAAGTGCTAGTAAAATGGAGCAAAATATAAAAGATTTTGGGATTTTTGATATATCCTTTCAGACTGCAAGTGGCAAAAGTATCAGCATCTCTAAAGAGTCATTACATAAAGTTGTAAATTTCTTTGATCAAAAAACAGAAGAATTGAATAACTTTGCCTTGAATTCTAAATTACTCTCTGGCATAAGTAAGAACAAATTGGATGTTTTAAGTCATGAGGAAACAGACATGTTTAAAAACAAAATATTAAAAGAAAGTATCCCAGTCGGTACCAGAAATCAATTAGCAACCCTCCAGCAACAACCTGAATGTGAAATTGAAAAGATCAAAGAAGCTACACTGTTGAGTTTTCATACGGCTAGCGGGAAAAAAGTAAAAATTGCAAAGGAATCTTTGGAAAAAGTAAAATACCTTTTTGATGAAAAAAAGGAAGATATTAGTGAAATGACCAGTTTTAGCCAAGGATCAAAGATCCAAAAGGACAGAGGGGACTGTGAAGAAGGGCTTGTATTAGCATGTGAGACAGTTGAGGTAACAACTGTCCCAAAGTGTGAAGAAATGCAGAATTCTCTAGATGATAATGAGAAAAACCACGTTTCTAATACAAGTGCTATGTTACCCGGGCCCTTAAGTGGTCATTTATATAGACAGTCTGAAAATCTCAAAACGTCAAATAATATCTCTTTGAAAGTTAAAGTACATGAAAATGTAGAAAAAGAAACAGCAAAAAGTCCTACAACTTGCTACACAAATCAGTCCCCCTATTCAGCTGTTGAAAATTCAGCTTTGGCATTTTACACAGGACATGGTAGAAAAATTTCTGTGAGTCAGGCTTCACTGTTTGAAGCAAAAAAATGGCTTAGAGAAGGAGAATTGGATGAACAACCAGAAAAAATAAATACTGCTAAGGTTGTAAGTGTAAAGGAAAGCCCTGAGTATTATGTAGGAAATCCTTCATGTGAAAGTGGTTCAAACAGTATTATAACTGAAAATGACAAAAATCATCTCTCTGAAAAGCAAGATTCAAGGTATTTAAGTAACAGTAACCTGTCTAACAACTATTCCTGCCATTCTGATTCTTGTTATTCTCATGAGGTATATAATGATTTAGGATATCTCTCAAAAAATAAAATTGATTCTGGTATTGAGCCAGTGGTGAAGAATATTGAAGATAAAAAAAAACCTAGTTTTTCTGAAGTAATATCCATTGTAAAAGAAGCAAATGCATACCAACAAACTGTACATGAAGATACTTGTGTTCAGACATTTGTGACTAACTCTTCACTATGCAAAGATGAACATACAACCACTAAATTGTCTTTATCTAATTCAAATAATTTTGAAGTAGGGCCACCTGCATTCAGCACAGCCAGTGGTAAAATAGTATATGTTTCACATGAAACAATTAAAAAAGTAAAAGAGATATTTACAGACAACTGCAGTAAGGTAATTCAGCCAAACACTAATAAGAGTAAATCTGGCACTTGCCAAACAAAAATTGTGGCAGATTATTATAAGGCATTAAATGATTCAGAGGATATTATTTTTCCTAACTCTGATGAAGTCGTTGATGAAGAATGTATACATTCACATAAGGATTTTGCTGACATTCAGAGTGAGCAAATTTTACATGACCAAAGTATGTCTGGATTGGAGAAAGTTTCTAAAAAAGCACCTTGTAATTCTAGTTTGAAAACTGCAAGCGTATGTAA
The DNA here is from genome assembly GCA_004363605.1 of Indri indri. Lineage (NCBI taxonomy): Eukaryota > Metazoa > Chordata > Mammalia > Primates > Indriidae > Indri > Indri indri. The sequence goes on along the minus strand of RJWJ010037335.1, from coordinate 7,293 downwards.
GTTTAATACAGGGAAGCTTCCCAAGTCAGTTTCTTCTACAAATGCTTGTGGGATTTTTAGCACAGCAAGTGGAAAATCCATACAAGTATCAGATGCTTCATTACAAAAGGCAAGACAGGTGTTTTCTGAGATAGAAGATAGTGCCAAGCAATTCTTTTCCAAAATATCCTTTAAAAGCAAGGAAGAATATTCAGACCAGTTCACAAGAGAAGAAAAAATGATGCATATCCCCCCAAATTTAATATCACCCCAAAAAGGCTTTTCATATAATGTGGTAAATTCATCTGCTTTCTCTGGATTTAGTACAGCAAGTGGAAAACAGGTTTCAATTTCAGAAAATGCCTTACATAAAGTTAAGGGAATGTTAGAGGAATTTGACTTAATCAGAACTGACCAAACTCTTCAGCGTTCACCTACATCCAGACAAGATGTATCAAAAATACCTTCTCTTCCTTGTATTGATAAGGGAACTCCAGAATATTCTGTGAACTCAAAAATGGAAAAAGCCTACAGCAAAGAATTTAAATTATCAAATAACTATAATATTGAAAGTGGTTCTTCAGAAAATAATCACTTTATTAAAGTTCCTCCACATCTGTCTGAGTTTAAGCAAGACAGACAACACTTCGCTTTAGGAACCAAAGTATCACTTGTGGAGAACATTCATATTTTGGGAAAAGAACAAGCTTTACCTGAAAACATAAAAATGAAAATTGGTAAACCTGAAACTTTTTCTGACGTTCCTGTGAAAACAGATATAGAAGTTTGTTCTACTTACCCCAAAGATTCAGAAAATTACTTTGAAACAGAAGCAGTGGAGATTGCCAAAGCTTTTATGGAAGATGGTGAACTGACAGATTCTGAACCACCAAGTCATGCTGAACACTCTGTTTTTACATGCCAAAAAAATGAGGAAACAGTTTGTTTAAATTCACGAATTGGAAAAAGAAGAGGAGATGACCTCGTTTCAGTTGGTAAGTGTTTATTTTTACCTTTTGGTTTGCCAATCACTATGTTAAAAGTGTTTAGTCCTTAATAGTCCTAGTATGTGAGCAATTAGAGTGTTATAAGCTGAGTATATTTGTTCAGCTTTTATCTCTGTAGTTGGGGAGGAGTGTGATTTGACTTGATATCTCTGAATCCGTATACCAAGAAGTCATGTTTCGAGGATCTCTTAATGCATTTTTAGAGATTATTAATATAGTTATAATTGAGAAATTGCTGGTAAGTTTGAGTTTCACTAGAAAAATTGAAACTCTTCATGTTTTAACAAAATTTGCATAGTACCAACTTGTTAACTGTTTTTGCATGTATAGCAGAGGTTCAGACTCTGGCTTTACCCTACTTCTCTGAGCCTCAGTTTCCTTATCTATAAGATACCAGTGACACCTCCCACAGAGTAATTATGAGGACGAAAATAGAATTATCTAAAGCACTAAGTCCTGAACCCAACACATAGTAGTCAGCATTCAGAAGGCATTGGTTTGCCTGCTATTTTTCATCTAGGAGTTGGTCTAAAAACAGTATCCTTAGAAAATAGTATCATGATGTAACACCTGCTAAAGCCTCACATGGACATTTTTACTTATTAAATTCTACAAATTCCCTATAATAAGGCATCAAAAGCAAAGTACCTCAGCATGACATAGAAATGCATAACTTGAGTTATGGTTTAACCTTAATCTCTAGAATTTTTGAATAAGAGATGTTACTGTTACTTATATTTTAATGTATTTTTGTCATTAAATATGAAATGTCCAATTTCGAATCAAAAGTTTAGTTCATTACATCTCAAACGAGAACCAGTACAATTAATCAAAGTGTGTGCCTAAACTATTAACACAGTTTTGCCATCTTAATGGTAGCCAGCAACAAAGAATCCTGGAGAGTGAGTGGTGATGAATTGCGAAAGGCGTTCCACAGCTTATTGAGAATTGAATATTTTTCCTTGCAAGAAGTGGTCCAAAGCCTGGAAGAAGTGGTAGTCAGTTGGTCCAAGGTCTAGTGAATACGGAGGATGACAGAGAGTTTCCAAATCCAACTTCTATAGTTTGAGCAGCATTATTTTTTGCAACATGTGGTCTTGCAAGGGGATTGGCCTGTCTCTGTTGACCAGTCTTGGCTGGTTAATCACAAACATCCTCATCATTTCATCCAATTCGTTGCAGTAGACATTTGCTGTAATCAGTGCACCAGGTTTCATGAAACTATAGTGAAGAATACCAGTGTTGGACACCCAAACAGACAACACCATTAGCTTTTTTTTGATGAAATTTGGTTTTGGACTGTGTTTTTACACTTCATCTTTATCCAGCCATTATGCTGAATGCTTGAAATTGTGAAAAAATCCATTTTTATCACACATAACTACTGTGTAGAAATGATTTGCCTTTATGTTGTGACAGGAAGGAAAGGCAAGTTTTGAGATGATTTCTCTTCTGATGCTTGTTTAATTCATGTGGTACCCATCTATCCAGCTTTTTTACCTTGCTCATTTGTTTCAAGTGGTCCAATATTGTTGGAATAGTAACATCAAACCTTGCTGCTAATTCACATATAGATTGAGATGGATTCGCTTCCATTACAGCTTTCAGTTCATTATTATCTACCTTGGTCTCAGGTCACCCACGTAGTTCATTTCCAAGGTTAAAAATCACCAGAACAGAACTTCTCAAACCATCGACAGACTACGCATTCCTTAGCCACATCCTTCCCAAACACTTCATTGATATTTTGACCTGTCTGTGCTCTATTGGTTCCAAGACAGAACTCATATTCAAAAATAACAAGAAGTTTTGATTTATCCATGGTTTCATAAAAATTGCTCTAAAAAAAATTTGAAAGATAATCACAAGCCAAAATGTGTGTTTGAAAGAATGAGGATGTACCTTTACAATTAAAAAAAAAAGTGTCAAAGTGAAATGTCAGAGATATCAACTGTCAAACTTAGTACTTAAGGAAATTGGACATTCCATACTTAATAACTTAATAATTTGATAATTTTAAAAAATCTCTTACTCTAATTCAAGGACCTATATAACAAATTCCTCCTTGAGTGTAATGCCCACCCCCTTCAAGTTTATTTGAAGAAATTTTGTTCAGCCTTATTGCCAATAAACCTAGAATTATATTTTGTGCCAGTTTATTAAAAAATAGCTTATCTGTGGTATCTGATAATATCTGTTAATCCCTAGACACTATTAAATAGTGGGAGTTTTTTGTTTGTTTGTTTTTATTTAAAGAACCTGGGCCATGGCAGTGAGAGCCAAATCCTAAACACTAGACCACCAGGGAACTATGGTATTTTTAAATGAAAAAATAATAGAAATTAAATTGACACCAAAAAATGAATTTTCTCTTTCAAAGTAGAATGGTCACTATTTAAATTATAATTATTATGTATTATAACATAGAAATGCATAGCTTGAATTATGATTTAATCTTACCCCCTTAGCCTCTAGAATTTTTAAATAAGTATTACTATTAATATTTTAATGTAATTTGATAATATATTAGAAGAGTCAACCCTTACAAATTTGGCAATTAATAAATTGTGTGAGTCAGTACTTTTGTTTTAAAAATGGACTATAAGCTTTTGAAAAATAAAATTGATATTATTTGCTTCAAAAACATGTGTGGAAATTTATTTTTAGGAGAACCCTCAATCAAAAGAAACTTGTTAAATGAATTTAACAAGATAATAGAAAATCAAGAAAAATCCTTAAAAGCTTCAAAAAGCACTCCAGATGGTAAAATTTGCTTTTTATTTGTATCTCCCCCTTCATAGATACTGTATGTAATAGTCTTAAAGTTATTTTTCTTATTTCTTTTGGATGTGTGTATTGGAAGAGATTTACAGTGTGGTTTAATTGTTAAATTTATATCTTGCCTTGTTTGTTAAGTGGACTTTTCCTTCATAATACCTGGTATGATGGCAAGGTAATTGGAAAACGTGAACTGATTATAAAATAATGACTTTTTTATTTTATAAAGGTATAAGAATTTAGTAAAATACTAGTATAATAATTTAAAGGTCAGATTTTAGAGTGCAGTCAGGCTTTGACCCCCAGCATTCCCCTAAAATCAGTCTTTCCTAAACACAATGATCTCCATGTTGCCAAATCAAGTGGGCGTTTCTCAGGCCTCATTTCACTCCATCTTTTAGCCACATTAGGCATGGTTGATCACTGTTCTCCAGACTACCACTTTCTCTTTGTTTTCCTTCTACATGGCAACTCTGTCTCCTTCTTGTTTGCTTATTCTTCTTTATTGTTTCCTTATTCTAAATAGGAGAGCCCCAGAACTCTGTCCTTAGATCTCTTTTCTGCCTAAACTTTATTGGCTGCCAAAGTTATATGCAGCCTTAGCCTGTCCCTGAATATCCGATTCATTCATTTGCCACTTGATACATCTCTCCTTGGATCTCTGATATGTATCTCAAAGTTAATATAGCTAGTATTGAACTCCCGATTCCATTCCTGTCACAGACCTTTTTCTCTTGTCTTTCCTTTCTCATTCTGCCAGTTGATCCCATCAAAACCTTGATATCCTTTACTTTTTTGTTTCCTCATACTCCACCAGGGTTGGGGAACCTGTGGCCTTCTGATTTCAAGATTGTTCTTTTTTGAGCACCAAAGGAGGAAAGAAAAGCTTTATCTTTCTCTGCTGTACCCCTTTTAACAAAGGATTTGTTCTGTGAAATTTGGATTCAGTCAAAAGGCCGCACTCAAGGATCCAGAAGGCCACAGGCGGTGGAACCCATCAAGTCCTGTAGATTCTGCCTTCAAAAATATAACAAGAATTTGATCATTTATTTTCCCTCTACCGTTACCACCCTCATCCAAGCCACTATTGTAGCTTCTATCTGATCTCTCAACTTTTGTCTTTGCTTGTCCTCAGGCTATTCTCAACACTGCAACCAGACTCATTCTTCTTTCTGGTCAGATCATGTTACTTGGCTGCTTAAAACTCCGTGGCATCTATGCTATTTAGGCTGAAATCCAAAGTTCTTACCATGGAATGCTTGAAAATAAAACATATGTAACTACTGTTCACTATATATTTGGTTTCTGAATTTGGATAGTAAGGGATAATTATATTAAACTATAGAGGCTTAGTTCTGAAACATGGGTAAATCCCACAAGAAGTAGGAACATTTTGGAATTTTCTAACTCATCTCCCATTTAATGACAGAAATTTGAAAGTTATCTTAAAGACAGGATGGTTTGAATGTCCAGAAAAGTGCACTTATTTCTGTCTGTCTTTCTGCTAACTTACTGGTTCTCAAACCTTAGTATGCACAAGAATTCTGAACAGGGTTGAAAACTAAAACCATGATTACTTTTCTCAATGAGAAGTATAACTAATTTGTAGGATAATTTTTACTGTATTTATTACTTGATAAACTATCTTTAGAACCTGTTTAAGATGTGACTTATCTTTAGGTATTAAAAGAATGGTATTAAATAGTAGTAGGTACATAGATAAATTTTGTCTTTCTAAAACAATTAGTTTTGGCACAGTCCTAGGGAGAAGTAGATGGAAGAATATGTATTTAATTCTAGCAGTGCCACTGTTGTTACATAAAATATTATCATAACTCCCCTTTTGGAATTATTTTGAGCCAGTAGATATATTCAGTATTCATTTGATCATCACATCTTATTTTTTATGTTTTCAAAGATTTTTTTCAGCAGTGTCATTATCCACCACATGCCAGTGAATGACTCTTTTCCTTCTAACTTTTTATTATGAATGTTTTCACAGAAAAGTTGAGAGAATATAATGAATGCCCACGTACCCAACACCCAAATTCAATAGTTGTTATTTTGCTATCTTTGTTTTATCTATAATATATAGATATATATACATATAGTAATAGGTAATATATATCTATATATAGATATAGTAATATATCTATACATAGGTATGGGTGTACATATATTTTTGCTGAACCCTTTGAATGTTAGTTTCAGACTTAATGACGTCTTATAATGATATAACACTGAGCGTTATCACCAAAGAAAATTTCCTAATATCTGATATAATCTAATCTGTAGTAGTCCTCTTGCCTTTTTTCTAATTTCATTTCATTTTCTATGACATTGACACTTTAAAGTGACCAAGCCAGTTGTTTTGTAGACTGTCCTACATTCTAGACTTGTTTCCTTGTGTTGTCATTTAACTTGTTCGATTCCCCATTTGGATAGAAGACTTGAATAGGATTAGGTTATGCATTTTTGGCAAGAATGCCTCCTAGAAGAGCTCTGTATGTATATTGCATCATATCAAGAGGCACAAATGTCAAATGATTTGATCACTTGGTTAGGATGCTAACTACAAGATCACTTCTTTGAAAAGGTGTGTTTTCTCATTTGTGATTAGCGAGTAATCTATGGCATGATACTCTGGTACTTTGAGAATATCCAGATTACTCAGCAATCTTCACTCACAATTTTAACATCCATTGATAATAGTTGCCTGAATTGATTATTTAATTGGAGGTTGAAAAACTGATTTTCAAATTGTTATTCCTTACCCATTTATTAGCTGGTAATCTTCAACAGGGAAGAGCTTTCTCTTAACAACTAGGGATTAACTATAGTTCTACCTCAAAAGGCAAAGTAAATACTTAATTTTTCCCCTCTAATTACACTTTTTCACAGTAAGGAGTGAGTTAATGTAATAGTCACTGTTAATGACACCAATTTTCTTTCTCTGTTGAGTAAAATTGATTTCATGGATTTTTATAATGTATGTATAAAGTTTATAGGTAAAACACATTATAAATAATGTACTTCTTTACAAAAATAAAACATCTTTTTTGATGTTCAAATCGTCCCCAATTTGGAAGTAGAAACCTCTTCAAACTATTTCCCAAGGGCCCAAGGGTTGTTTGGGGTTTTTTTGTTTTGTGGGGTTTTTTTTTTGACAATACATTGGTTAATTTTTGAGCACTTCCTTGCTTTTTTAAATTGAGATTTGTGTGCTAGGTATGCTATTGCTGCTGGTATCATTGTTTTTGTAATGCCAAAATTCTTACTTGCTTTATCCTGTAGTAGTGATTTTCAAATTTTTTCCTCTCAAGACTTTATACTCTTAAAAATTGATGGTCCAAAAGAGTATTTGTTTATGTGGATTACAGCTATTGATATTTATCATATTAGAAATTAAAATTGATAAAGTTTAATAGTTATAATATACATCGGTCATTTGGAAAATAACAGTTCACTGAGTTATGCAGATCTACCAAAAGTCGACAATTTTATTTTCAGTATTAAACAGTTACTTTTG
>RJWJ010037334.1:0-15627 GCA_004363605.1 Indri indri | reverse complement strand
AATAAAGAATCACTTATCCATCCAGCCTCCTTCCAACCTCTATAGTGCCTACTGTATGCCATACAGGTCTAGGTGCTAAAATAGTTTTGAGTCCTATTTACAAAGTGAACAAGAGGGAGGAGGTGACTGAACCACTGGAGGGATGGCGTGGCCACTCTAGACTGGTGGTCACAGAAAGTCTTTCTGAGGAAGGGACCCAGTGGTGAGTGAGACCCGGATGAGAAGGAAAGCCAGCCATGCCAGGGTCTGGGGGAAGAGTGGCCCAGGAAGAGGGAACAGGCAAGAGCCTGAAGTTCAGTGAAGTATATAAAAAAACAAAACAAAACTCCAAAGATGGTACGTAGAGGCAAACACATTTCCTATCAGCAGATAATAAACTTTGAGGAATTTCAGAAAGGCGTGAAGCAGAGGACTGAACTTGTGACGTAGCTGAGCAAGAACAGCCTATGATTCCAGTAGAGACATCAGAGAAGAAACTAGATGGGTGTCCCCAACAGAAGCCTGGGAAAACCCCAAGCTCTGAGCAGCAGGACTGGAAGCAGAGGCAGTGGGTGGGCACCAGACGGGGCATATGGAAGACATTCAGAAATATGGAACAGGCTCCACACGGCAGAAAGGGTTTGCTGAGTTCAAGTGATGTTTCCTGGTCAGCTTCTAACATGGGCAATATGACCAAAGATGGTGCTTCTGTTAACCCAAGGGTAGTACAGCAAATATATAGGGAAGAAACATCTCTTCAAACTCCGTGAAGCAGGGAGATTTCTAAAGACACTCTAGCTTTCTCCCTGCTTCTCGTTGGTGTCAGCAGATCTAACTGGGTTCTCCCAAGACCCGTCAGCAGAGGGAGAAGAGTGGACTTGTTGGGGAGCACCCTGGGGTGGGGGAAGGCCAGCAGAAACTCCACTGGGCCAGAAATGCAGTGGAGCACGGCTGCAGGGATGTCATGCCAGGAAGGTGGGGCTCTACCACCTGAGGTCCCCCATAGCCACCTGTCTCACTCTGAGAGGACGACCCAGTCCTTCAGTCTGTTCTTGGACCACATACCTGGGACCCAGAAGGGACCCTGACAATTTACCTGTGTCCACCCTTTCATACACTCAGGTGACGCCCTGCAGCTGCATGAACTGTTCAGAGGAAAGTGGGGGAATTCGGTGAGCCACCCAGGAATCACCTAGAGTGCCCCGTGCCACCCGGCACATGGTTGTTTTTAACAAGCACCCCAGGTGGTCCTGGTGCACAGCACAGTTTGAGAACAACCAACCCACGCAATTGCTGAGGGAACCTGCACCAGCTACCCACATGGTTCTAGACCAGGGCTGCACGTTAGAATCACTTGGGGAGGATAAAAAAAAAACCCACCCATGCCTCACTGCCAGAAACGCTGAATTAATTGGCCTTGGGTGGGGCCAGGGCATTAGTATTTTAAATAAATCCCCATGTGGTGCAGGATTAAAAGCTGAAACCTTCATTTATCAAAGGGAGCAGTCCTCCAGATTACTGGGCATATGAAAAGAATGATCTGCTCTGAGCAGTGATCAGAGTAACGAAGCAATGACTAGAAACAACCATCCTCCAATAAGTAACCCTCAATGAAACAGACTAAGTGGTAGAAACAGAGGAGAGATATGAAAATATGAAACAAAGTGAAATATGAAAAAAAATCTGTACCACACCTTCAGGGGGATTCAAGAGGATAAACGCCGACAGAACAGCGCAGGCTGCTAAGAACGGAACAGCCCAAGAAGTTTGATTAAAAGCCTTGGGAATGAGAAGCATGACCGTCCACCACTCCTCCCAGCACTCAGCAGGAAAAGAGAAACCCATGAAAGCACAAACTCACAAAACGGACACCACCGAAAACCAGACGGGTGGCCCTGAAGAGCAGTCCCAGGAATCCTCTCCTGTGAATAAGGAAGGAAGACTAAGGGATGGAAATTGTGACAGAGAAAATACAAGAGATATGGTAGCTCCATTCCAGAGACCCAGAATTCCCATAAAAGGATTTCCTGAAACGTGAAGATAGAACAAGAGAGCAGCAGTAATTAAAATAAACAAATAAATAAATAAATAAACCGAGAGAAAAAAATTCTGAGTTAAAGAAAGAGTTCAGTTCTTGGATTAGATCAAAAGGAACTACCTAGGGCATATCAGACATATTAAAAAGAAGATACATACTACGTACTATTTTTTTAAATGTTCATAGAATTATAAGTTAAAAAAATGATGGTTTAACATGTATCAGGTTAACAAACCTCAGAGAAGAATGGGATTTTTTTTTTTTTTTTTTTTTTTTGGAGATGGAGTCTCTCTCTGTCACCTGGGCTAGAGTGGCTTGTGCCCTGTGGCACAGCAACCTCAAAGCCCTGGGTTCAAGCGATCCTCCTGCCTCAGTCTCCTGAGTAGCTGGGACTACAGGTGTGCACCACCACACCTAGCTAATTTTTCTATTTTTAGTAGAGATGGGGTCTCGCTTTTGCCCAGGCTGGTCTTGAACTCCTGAACTCCTCAGCTCAAGTGATCCTCCCACCTCAGCCTCCCGGAGTGCTAGGATTATAGGTGTGAGCCACTGGGCCTGGCCAAGAATGGGATTTAGAGGAGGTAAAGCAAACTTCTACTTTTTACAATTTTTTGTATGAATGAATGACATTTTCGATTAAAACATTTAAAAGTAAATAGGACTAGAATAGAAACTAGAATTTTAAAAAAGCTACTGTAAAACTTGACTAATAAAGCAAGCCAGAGAAGAGAAAAAGAAACAAGAAGAAAGAATGAGATTCAGAAAATATCCCAGGCAAAAGATAAAATATAGGATTTCAGTAAATATGACTGTTTTAATCCCAATATTCAAAGCAAAACATACCACTAGAAAAATGGGCAAAGGACACAGGAACAGGCAAGTCACAAAAGAAAAATGTATATCTAAGGAGCATGTGAGAAGATTCTCAAGTACATTAACAAAGAAATAAAAAGTAAAACGAGAATTTTTTAAAAGCCATCAGATTTGCAAAGATAAAATGATGGATAATGCTTGGGTAGTAAGGGTGTAGGGAATGGGCGCTTTTAAGCTAAGGGCATGAAAACAATTTGTTATGGTTTTGCTCAGGAGGGGTCTGGGAACATGAACTAAAATTAAAATATCCTAATTCTACTCCTGGAAAATTTATAGTAGAGAAAACATTGGACTCGTATGTAAGGATGTTCCTTGAGTCATTGTTTATGATAGCAAAAAAAAAGAGAAAAAAAAGGACACACCCTCAATATTTATGACCCAGGGATGGGTAAGATAAATTTTACCTCATTCATGCCAGGGACATTATACAGCTATTAAAAAGCATAAGGTGGATCTACATGTGTTTATGTGGAGAGATTGTCATGATACATTGTTAACTAAAAAATTATTGAACAATATATGTGTAATGAACCCAATTATACAAAAGAACAGGATATGATATATGCATAAAAATCCAAAGGGATAGGCGCTAAAACTTTCTGAGTTCACAGTACCCTTAGTGTCTCAGTAAGTTTTCCACAGTGCCCCTGGGCCAAAAGAAATACCTAATGGTTTCATTAATTAAGGTCTTGACCAATCAAGTCAATATGTATTTATGTCCTAACAACTCAGGAGCTGTTTAAAATACATATAAATTGAAAGAAAAAATATTTTAATTTCATTCTTAAATAATCACAACGTGCACCTATCGGGCATGGCACATTTTCATAAACTTTGGAATCAGATTGTACCCTCTCACCCTCATTTCCTACTCCATGTTAATTTGCATAGTATTTGCTTTTTATCCCAGCAACTGCTTGGAAAACCCAGATTTGCAAAGATGCAACATCATCGAAAAGGATATAATGTTCTCTGATGTTGAAACTGAACTACCTTAAGCTGGGAGTTTATGCCGTGTCTGACCTGTGTCCAACACCACTGTGTTTCCTTCAAATATTTAGAATCTCCTGTGGTAACCGCCTGAGTCCTGCAGTGCCCCAGGGTGCCCTGGTGCAGTTAGGGAACCACAGCATCAGACCATAAACTAAGGTTCTTCCTGGAAGATGCGATCGGGTTAGAGGGGGAGAGAATTATTTTCTTTGTGCACATCTGGATAGTTTGAACTTTCGTAATGAAAATGTATGACTTTTACTACTTTTTAGAAGGTTTTTCCATTTCTGGGAAAGATGCCAGAGAGAGCGCAAACATACAAGACAACGTGAGAGGGATAGAGAAATGAAACATGAAATAACGGGCCGTCCAGCGGAGGGCAGGGAGTGCGAGGGCACAGCGCACCAGACTCGCCTGCCTTTCCTTCTGTCATTCTGAAAGCGACCCATGTCTCTCTGGGCTTCAGTTCCTCAGCTATGAAGCAAACACCCCCGCTTCCCTCACGGGGCAGAGTGATGAAAATCCTGGCTCTGGAGCCCTCTGCCTGGGTTCCAGTCCCAGCTCGGCCACGAACTACTGGTGTGACCTTGGGCAAGTCCATGACCTCCTCTGTGCCTCAGTTTCCTCATCTGCTCAATGGTGAGAATAAAAATGTTTACCTGTTGAGGGGATTCAATGGGAGACACTTATCGTGGGGTGTGGCTAGTACACAGTAAGTGCTATTATTGTTGCTGTTGTTGCTGTTAAATATGCAAAAAAAAAAAGGACCAACAGATTCTTTCCTTCCAGCAATCAGAAGTAGGGAATGGTAAGGGACTGTCCCAAAGGGTCAGAGAGAGGTCAGAGGGAAGCCACAGGGGATCCACGTACAAATCAAAGCTATAAGGAGGTAGAAACAGTGAGAAAGTAGAACTCAGTTGGGACATTACTTGAGGGATTTCTGTTTTAGCAATAAAGGGTCAAATGAAGATAGGAGATAAGGTAATCTTATGGATTTTTTTCTATATCCCTCCTCCTCCCAAACCTAAAAACATTTTCTTTACCTCATTTCTATGTCCCACAAAGTGACATCGTCGCTGATCCAAGGATTGGATGGCTCGGCTGGTGTTATCAAAGGATCATATTCCACATACTGTTCCGTGTACGCAATTAAGCTGCAAGAGGGAAGCAAAGAATGCCACTGATTTCCTAAAAAATACCCTTTTATTCTGTTTTTACATAAATAATATAGCAGTCTTCATATAGTTGTAAATTAAAAGAAAAAATTATTTCCACTCTCACTTCTGACATTTCAAATCATACTGTCTTCATGTCCTTCTCATGATGAACATATTACTTTTGCATGTTGCAGTCATAGTACGCAACATCACATGCAGTTTGTGTCTTTTCTCCCCACTTGACTCTTCACCTGAACCTTGGTCCATCGCTCCCTGGTTATACTAGCCTTATTGATACACTGGTCTAAACCTGCTTCTGTGTTGCCCACCTGCAAAGACTATGGATCTCAAGGCATCTGGAGCACACGGGAGACACTGGGGTTCCACCAGCCTTCCAGCCCAGCACTCCCAACTGAAGGACTTTCTTATTATAAAGACTTTACATCCTGGCAGACCACAAGGAGTTCACATAAGTATTTTTTCAAAAAAGCAACTTAATTTTTCTAGTTATAATTACAAACTAATAGATATTTTAATCTAATAGACTAACATAATTTATTTTAAACTAATTTTTGTTTTTATCAAAATGCATGTGGGTAGTTAAAACAATAAAATAGTATGAAATGATTATATATATATTATGATTATATATATATTAAAAAAGCAAAAGCAATGATTTTTTTCTCTTATCCCTTCTCAGAAAGGCATCAACTTCCTACCTTCTGTTTCTTCTAACATTTATTTACCTGTATATTTCTAAATTATTTGCTTTTCTAGCTGTTTTTGATTTATCAATTATAGACAAAGGTCTAACTTTCTAGTCCCAATTCGCTTCTCATTTTCCTTTAACAATCCTCCAAATAGACTTGTAAAACAATTTTTGTTAAATCAATGGTCAGTGTCCACATTATTAAACTAGATAGAAACTGCTTGCTATTCAATTAAGCAGCAAACCACTTTTTTTCAAGTGTTTTAACAAACCTGTAAAACACTAAGCAATCATCTTTCCACATGGTAAACACATAGAATCATCGATCAGTTCCATCCCCCTGTCTCCTGGAGGTCCTCTGCCCCAAAGTCATTAGTCTTCTTCTCCACTCTGGACTGTTTTCTCTATAAGCTTGATGTAGAATCATCGTCCCAGAACTCCCTTCACTTCCGTGTCGGAGCCCGTGTTTCCCAGATGCTATTAATATGTCTGCCTCTTGGTTTTACTCTCTGGTCGTGTTGGAGCACATCCTTTAGCAGTTTCCTAACAAAGGGTGCACAAGAGTCCTTGCCGGTCTAAAAATGCTTTTGTTTTCTCTCCATACTTGACTGATACCGAAGGACATAGAACACCAGGTTAAAAATTCTTTTCCTTCAGAATTGTGAGGCATTGCTCCACTTTTTGGGGGGCATCCCATGTTACTATTGAGAAGTCTGGATCCATTTCGATTCTGTTCTTTTGTTTAGCTTCTTTTCTGTCAACTTAGAATCTTCTCTTTATTGCTAGAGTGCTGTGAAATTTCATGGCTCTTGTTTTTATTCACTGTGCTAGGCACAATATGCAACACATAAAAAGTATTTCTGAGAAATTTTATACTATTTCCTTGCTGATTTCATATCCTCCATGTTCTTTGTTTTCTTGTTCTGTAATTGTTTTTAAAATATTGGACATCCTGAATTGTTAGTCTATTAATAATATTCCCTCCCATCTTTTAACTCCTTGTCTTTTTGTCTTTCGATTTTTTTTTTATTGTGAGCTGTCACTTTCTTATGTTTTCAGCATTCACACTCTTAGTTATCATAGTATCTAGTTCTTGTCTTATGGATGAAATATTTTCTCATATCTCAGAATATATTAATTCCATATTTTTATTGTAAGCGTCTTCTGTTTGTTGAATTGGTTTTGGTTCCTCCAAGTTCCTTTTTTCTGTTTATTTTGATTGTACTCTTTCACGTTGGGGCTTTCCTTGAGTGTCTCGAAAATCTCTGGGCATCTGTTTGTGCTTTAAGAGTGAGGCCCTAACACCTGCTTGGAGGCTGAGCGTGTGTGTGGACAGGGCTTGTCACCGATGGACTTTAGCATCAGGTTATGGGGCAGTTTGCCAGTCTTGTCACTAGAGCTTCAAATGAGGAATCTGGCATCTTTCCTCTGGGGACATCTATTTTTCTCTAGAGCAGGGGTTGGCAAGCTTTTTCTGCAAGGCCCAAATAGTAAATATTTTAGGCTTTCTGGGCCAGATGGTGTTTGTTGCAACTATTCTGCTCTATTGTTGCAGCAAGAAAACAGCCATAGACAACTTTCAAACAAATATGTGTGATTGTGTTCCAATAAAACTTTATTGGCAAAAACGGAATGAAGCAGATTTGGCTCACAGGTTGTAATTTGACAGTCACTAGCCTGTGGGTATATATGTCTGGCTCCTGGAGGCCCGAGAGGAGGGGAGGGGAGGGTCCCAGAGTTTGCTGGGGCTCAGAACACGACACCCCAAAGTATGGCACCTTGGCCTGCAGAGTACTTTGCACTAAAGGAGACTGAAAAGGCCTCAGAAGCAAAGTCTTTCTGATCTTCTCCCATCCTCCTATCTCCCGCCCCTCTTCTTCCCCTAACCAAGTCATAGAAACAAGAATTCTTCTTCCCCAAGGGAGGTCATAGAAACTAGACCAAAGCTTTTCTCCCAAAGCCGGCCATAAAACCTAGAAAGATCACTCTCTTCCTTCTCCCTCGAAGACCCTCATTCCAGAGGGGTCCTGCCCCTCCCCCAGGCCTGGGAAGAAGGAATGCTACTCAGAGAGGCCAAGAAGAATCTGAACAGACAGGCCTTGCTGGGTTTCCCCACTCAGTCTGTTACTATTCGATCATTCCCTTTCATCCAATCACATTTCTACGTGGCTATCCATTCTTTGTGGAAACTAAGCATAAAAATAGACAGTTTTCCCTGGGTCTTTGGGTCTTCATTTCTGAAGTCTTCTGTGTCACATAAAACTTTGATGAACTAAATTTGTTATGCTTTCCTCTTGTTAATCTGTCTTTTGTTGTTGGAGTGCTAGCTGTGACCCTTATGATGGGGAAGAAAGATCACAGCTTTCTGCCCCTCCAGGTCCCACAGTTTAGTACATGGAGCTTCCATTAATGCTCTTGTTTTCAGCTGACCCCTTAGGATGTCCGATGTGCTGAGTTCTGAGCTCATGTGGCTCCATTTCTCTGGAGAATAAACTGCCCATCCCCTGTGGCAGTGGTGAGTAGGAAGAGATTGTCTCCTAGCTGGGCAGGAGATCTAGGTTCCGAAGCCTCTGGAGACAGACTTGACCGTCCCTCAGCTGTTAGTCCATGCCTCATTCTCCCCTCCCATGGTCCCTGTGCCTTTGAGAGCCAAGGCCAGATTTGGCTGGGCAAACTGGCTCACTCTGTCACAATACTTCCTCTCTCAACACGTCACATGTCCCATTCACTTTTTTTTTTTTAATTAAATTTTAAAACATTTCAGGCATACAGAAAGGTATAAACACTGTAAGTAATCATCATTGTACTCACTACCCAGTTAAAAAATTAAAACATTACAAACAGAGAAACAGGAGCCTGTGGTTATGTTCTCCAATTCTGTAGACTTTCTATCTTGGAAAAATGTGTGGAAACCATTAATCTGTTAATTTGTTTGCCTTGTGAGTTCATACCATTTTTATTCCTTTAGTGACATGTTGCTTTGGGGGAAAGAGAGAAGATGAACATGTCTACAATATTGTCTTGAGTGAATTTATTATAATTTACTTAATCATTTACTTTATATCATTTACTTTATAACATTTACTTTACTTAATCTTTTTTTTATATTTACTTTATATTTACTTTATACTTTATTTATTACTTTAAAGACACAGACTTCAAATTTTCTTTCAGTATACACAGTGCTATAGTAGAACACCATTGTTCATAGAGGTTTTTTCAGCTTCTGGGTTATTTATTTAGAATTCACATCCATAAGTTGAATTATTTGGCCAAAAGGTTTAAATATTTTGATGGTATTGATCCACAACAGAACTTTTCCCCAAGCAGTGCCAGCTTGTGCGTCAGCAATTTCTTTCACGGCAGCAAAATCAGAGCCATAATTCCTACTACTGAATTGCAAAGGGCAAGCATGTCCAATTAGCTTAATGCTGAAAATGTAGCAACATTAGTGAGCGTCTCCATCTCATTGCTACTCAAAGTGTGATCCTGTAAGCCAGCAGCACGAGTGTCACTTGGAAGCTTGTTAGAAATGCAGACTTCCAGACTCCACCCCAGACCTCCCGAGTTGCAATCTGTATTTGAATAAGATTCCTGGGTGATTCACGTGCACATTAAAGTTTGAGAAGAATCACATCTTATTCCTCAATTTTCTGAAGGGTTCAGGACACAAGATGTTTGATGCATCAAATCAAAATGAAGGCGCCTCCACCAATTTTGGTTTTAAAGATGGACGCGGATTTTCTGACACCCTCGAGCCTCCTCGTCATCCTAGGTGTAGACCATCATGTAGGGTAGAAGAAGCAGTGGTCCGGGTTGAGAAGCCTTGGTTTTAGTTCCTGGTGGAGTCATTTAACTGATCTTTGTCAAGTTTACCATATGTTACATAACGGCCTTGTTGAGCAGTCAGGACCATTGGGATAGAAAATGGGAAAACATCTCAAAAGAATCTTGAAAATCCTCTACAAATATAAAATATCTGATTGAAACCACCGTGCATAGGAGAGACACATCATCTGTCCTGTAAATCTCCTGCAAGGTATGTACACATCTTGCCCAGGCACACCTTCATCAATAAGAGCTTTACAGCATCTCGGGCAGAATGAACCTTCCAGGGGGCTCTAAGAAGTCACTCTGGCAGGAAGGATCAAGCCACAAGTCGGTGCTGCAACAGGGAGCCTCTCCTTTGACACTGATTTTACTCTTCCTGAGAGAAAGGGCATTGCATATGGAGGAATGCATTAGTTTCCTAGGGCTGCTATAACAAATCACTACCAACTTGGTGACTGAAAATGACAGAAGTTTATACCCAGTTTTGGAGGCCAGAAGTCTGAAATCAAGGTGTCAGCAGGGCCGCGCCCCCTCCCAAGGCTCTAGGGGAGAATCCTTCCTTGCTGCTTCCGGCTTCTGGTGGCTCCAGGCATGCCTGGGCTTGCGGCTGCGTAGCTCCAACCTCTGTCTCTGTCGTCACATGGCCCTCTCCTCTGTGTCTGTGTCATCTTCTCTTTTTTCTCTTATAAGGACACTGGTCATTGGATTAGGTCCTTCTAGATAATCCACGATGATCTTATCTTGACTTAATTACATCTGCAAAGACTCTTTTCCTAAATGAGGCCACATTCACAGGTTCCACAGGGTAGGACTTGACATATCTTTTTAGGGGACCCTGGAGACAAAAGTGACTCCATCTTGGATGCTAATCTGCCTTGTTGACTTCTGAATAACCCCAGTCCTGTGCATGCCTCCTGGTTCCTTTATTTATTATCCTTAGTGTAATAACATGTACTTATTACTATAAATCCTGCCTTTTGATCAAGGCAACCCTGATGTTATCACACAAATTATAGGCTATGACGCACACAGCATTCTAGCCTGTTCTGGAGGGAGGCCTTTAATTGTCTCTGCAGTGCACGTACCCACTGTCACCATGGTGTATAAGCCCTGGGCGTGGGGAGTAAGGGTGCAGAGATCTACCTGTCTTGCTAGCATCCAAGACCATGCTCCCATCTGCAAGCTTGTAAATTGCCCTTTACTGACAAACTGGATTTGTCTGTCTTGTTCTTTGGTTTCTCAGCTCCTTCTGCCTTTGGGGACCGCTTTGTGTTTTATTCAACCCACTACAAGCAACATGAAAGAACTTGGCCACCCAGCTCCTTTGCTCAGATCATCACAGAGGCTAACCAACAGCAGGTAACCTAAATCCTGTTCAAGGGTGATGGGCTGTACTGAGGTGCTCCAGGGTGTCTGAATCACGAGGAAGCATCGAGGGCTGTCCTGATTATGAGACATTTGGGCTCTGTGGCTCTCAGAATCTGAGATGATGTGTACAGTCTAGGAGGCTCCCCTCAGCCATCCCCTCTGTCCTCCCAGGATGCCTGCCCCGGCCATTCCAAGCATCTCAGCCTCAGCTGGCTTTGTAATTCAAATAAACGACATCAGCTTGGCAGCCCAAGGCAAAAGGTGGGGCCTTTTTGTTAACTAGTTTACAAGTAATGGGGGGACTTTTTAAAAAAAGCAGAAATAGATTTCCTTGAAGTAGAACATAAGGGTTAAAAATGGAAATTTCCTCCTCTTCTCCCTCCCACCTCCCTCACGTTTCAATGAGACAGGCTGGGGTTTAATTAGATCCCTCCCCGGCTATGGTTTCTTAGACCCTCTATGTGGCCACACCTCCAACCTGAAAAGGAGGGGTCCAACCAGCCAGGTCGGGTCCCATGGACAAGTCCCCAGATGGAGCCCTGAATGAGCACTGGGACGAGGAGAGAGCAGGGGAGGCTCCAGGGAGGCTGGAGTGAGAATCAGGAAACACTTGGGCACTTGAGGAGCCTGTGGGTCAGGCTGCCTGTTACTGCACCGACAGCACTGAAGGCAGCCGTCTGCTGACCAGCCCAAGGCAGCAGCATCTGAAAAGGCCAGAAAGCAACTAAGGACGTGGGATGTGATGTGTGATGACTCAAGCTATAATGAAACACAGGCTCATAGCCAGGTCTGCTTTAGAGAAATTTGGGAATACCTTCAGAGAAGTGGGTGGAGGAGAGGTGGTGAGATTTAATGTGGATGTTTGTTCAAGAGAATGTGATTGAGCCCAAGGCAGGATTTTGTAACTACCAAGAGCACAAGATATGGCTTTGTAACTGGCATTAAGCACGAATGGCGTTGTTCCTGTGAGCTAGCGCCACATCACGCCTTCTCATATAAAGGTTCAGGAAGCATCAGGACATACTGTGGACAACACATGGAGGGGGGTACAAACTTCTCTGCAGAAAGTCCTGACAATCCGAACCAAGGCAACAGAGCTAAAGGCATGATCGACTCATCATTCGGTCAGTGTCAGTGAAGAGAGGTATTGTCAGAAAGGAAATTTATCGTACTAGAAGAGGGAACTGTATTTGGTTAAGTTACATAAATAAAGTTTAGAGGCTTTGTAAAGGAAACGGTGAAATTATATGGGCATGTGTATTTTGAATGTTGCATTTTATTGATGTAGCAAGTATTGAATCACCAGCATTAGACATACACGTCTTGGGGCTCTAAGAGGAACTCCTGGTCGGCAAGGCACATGTAGATGCCTGTATGTTAAAGAGAAAGAGGATGAACAATTTGATCTTCTTGAGATTCTAAGAGAAGGGGAGAGATTAGGGTTTTATATTCATTTCTAATGGCTGCTATAACAAATTATCACATATTTAGTAGCTTGACACAATACAAATGTATTGCCTCATAGTTGTAAGGGCTAGAAGTCTGAAACGAGTCTCACCAGGCTAAAATCCAAGTGTTGGCAGGACATCACTCCCTCTGGAGGCTCTTGGGGAGCAGGGTTTCCTTGGTGGTGGGGAATCTGTGGCCCTGGGGCCACATGCGGCCTTCTGAAGCCTTGAGTGTGGCTTTTTGACTGAATCCAAATTTTACAGAACAAATCCTTTTATTAAAAGGGGTGTGGCAGAGAAAGATGAAGCTTTTCTTGCCTCCTTTGGTGCCTAAAAAAGAACAATCTTGGCTGGGTGCCGTGGCTCACGCTTGTAATCCTAGCACTGTGTGAAGCTGAGGCAGCGGGATCACTTAAGGTCAGGAGTTCAAGACCAGCCTGAGCAAGAGCGAGACCCTGTCTCTATTAAAGATAGGAAAAAATTAGCCAAGTGTGATGGCACATGCCTGTAGTCCCAGCTACTCGGGAGGCTGAGGCAGGAGGATCGCTTGAGTCCAGGAGTTTGAGGTTGCTGTGAGTGAGGCTGACACCACAGCACTTCAGCCCCAGCAAAAGAGCGAGACTCTGTCTTAAAAAAAAAAAGGACAATCTTGAAATCAGAAGGCCACAAGTAGGCCCCACTTCCATCTGCAAAGCCAGCAATGACTGGCCTTTTTCATGCTACATCTCACACCAACTCATCTGTCTCCCTCGTGCACATTTCAGGACCCTTGTGATGACACTGGGCCCATCTGGGCAATCCAGAATAATCTCCCTAGTTCAAGGTCAACTGATTGGCAACCTTAACTCCATCTGCAACCTTAATTCTCTTTGCCCTGTAACACGCTATTTATTGATATAAATTCTGGAGATTAGCATGTGAACATCTCTGAGGAACCATTAATCTGCCAGGTATAGTTTGAGATGAGTTTATGCCAAAGGTAGAAAACGAAGTCACCTGGAGGAGGGTGTGGCAGTAGATAAAAGGTATACAGAGGCCTGCGTGGACTTTTTGGGAATGGCACCAACGTGATTTATTTCACTGCCAGTGTCACGACCCATGCGAATAAACCCAGTGTTCAAGTATCTGTGCTTCCTTGTTTTCCTTTTTGCCATCACACTTCATGAAAAAGAGAGGAAATAGCAAAATGCATCTTCTTGGCGGTCTCCGTGGGTGACTTGGGCTTTTAGCACTCTGCTGCCTCAGCTGCTCTCTTAGCTTTAGGGGGCTTGATCCTTCCCAGGGAGGGTGGCCGAGAGGGTTAACTTCACAACGGGGGTAGTCGAGACCTGAGAGCAGGTGAGTGCCCCCCACACTGGGCAGAGAGGGAAGGTGGTCTCCTCTTCCCTCCACTCTCGACACCATCAGACCTGCAGCAACCCCGCAAGGGATGAAAGCAAGGACCATTTGCCTTTTTCTCACTCTCCTGTTTGTCTCGCGAGGGCTGGAGGTGGCTTATGCTTGGGGGCTAGAGTTTCCAAGGTGGGACACAGGAAAGAAATCAAGGTTGGCCGCAGAGGATAAGATCGAACCTTAATGCAGAGAAATTAAAAGGCGTTTGGGTTTGCATCTAGGCTGTCCAGCGCCATTTCCTGGGTGTGAAAGAGGTTCAAATGGAGGCAGACGTGCTGCCGGGGAATACAGCGAACATTCTTGGTTGCACTGACACTTATGCTGGGTCTCTTGGGAACCTGAGCAGAGCAGATAGGGATGCTGGGTGTCGAGAGGTCCTCCAAAGGGGGCCGGCAGGTACCTCTGGGTTTCTGCTCGGTGCTGCCTGTCTCCTGAGAATTGCACGGACGTGTGCACAGGGCTGCGTTAGGGGCTGCCGTGCACTTACGAGCCCCGGCCAGGGTTGATTTGTGCAGGAACGGACCCCTGACCCAAGCGGGCTCAGCCCTCTTTCCCCAGCTTCAGCAGCAGCAGGGGTATAGTCACGTCACATTTCCTAACAACTGCCTGTCACGAAAGCTTGAGGCCAGCGAGGCCGGTGTGGGGAGTGGGCAGGATGCAGAGGCGCCCGCGGTCCCGCTCCAGCCCTCCCTGAGCTCAGTGTCATCGTAATCGCTGACCTTCCCCAGTTCACTCTACCCCTCCTCGCACTCTCAGAGCCAAGAGGTGCTCCATTTTGATGAACTAGGTTCAAGCTGGGGTTTTATTGCTGGGAGCCAAACTAATACAGTGGAAAGGGGATGAATGTGGAGCTCATTGAGGCAGCGTTGATAGAATTAGCCAGAGAGGTTCCCTCTCTCTCAGAACATGTGCTTCCTGGGGGTGCCCGGACAGCAAGGCGAACAGAGTCTGCTTGGAACACGCAAAACGGTGCAAAGGCCTGGCAGGCAGTGAGGGCGGCAGCTCTGGTTGATATGTGGCACCATTTGAGTCCAAAGTCAATTCCAGTGACCCTGGAAATGCTTGGGGGACAGGAAGAGCAAGAAGGGAGGACAAAACAGAGGCATGCAAAGGGCTCTGTGGGACGCCCAGCACGTAAGAGCACACAGCGACAGTGGTTCTGTAGGCAGCTGGGTGTGCCTGGCGGAAAAGCAGAATTGGGAGGAAATGGGAAAAAGAAAATAAATCTAGGAAACCCAGAAGTCATCTGTTAGGAACAACATTTCTCATTGAACAATGTTAACATTCTTGTCCCCTTATCCCTGACTCCTTCTGATTACTATATGGTTTTGTTATTTTCAAATGACAAATCCTCACATCATTAGAAGACTGTGACCTCTAAACCTTTAGCAAATGTGCCACCCACCATTGTCAGGGGCTTGGACCTGGGTCTAGGGTGGGGCGGTACAGCAGTCACAGTTTCTACCTACACTAACCAGTCCTGGTGGGAGTGCAGTTATTAATACCAAACCTTGTCCACTTAGACTGCTAATTAGCATCCACCTCTGATAAACTTGGAGAGGCAGGAAATAATGAAAAGAAGTTTGGTAAATATTTTTAGTTCAACCACTTGAAAAAAATCTGAAAAAAACAGATTTAGATTTTATCCTCTCTTGCCTAACAAAAAAAAAGACTCTCAATTTTGTTACAAATTGTACAGATGTGACCAAAAAGAAGTATGACAGGTTGGAGAAAGTTGGAGAAAGAAGAGACGCTGTTTATCCTGGGTTGAGCACCCAAGGGTAAGCACACAGGTACGGAGTTTGGTTTATAGAGCCATGTGGGAGAAGATGGATCACTGAC
>RJWJ010037333.1:0-15583 GCA_004363605.1 Indri indri | reverse complement strand
TGGAGTTACAGCCTAGCCTCCTCGGCTTCCCTGGAGCCGGAAGAGGTGTCCTGCTCCTCGCCAGGCCTGACACCTGAGGGGAAGGAGTTTCTGCTTTCTGTGCCACGTCCGGGAGTTAAAATAGAATGATACCAAATCATTCCTGAGAGAGCCAATGGCCGGATGTGAGGTCAGAAACAGGGGCTGATGTTCTCGGGAGCCATTTATGGGTGAGCCTGGCCTTGGCTTTGTGGCCACAGTGTCTCTCTCCCTGAGCAAGATGTACTTCTCTCAGTTTCCTGGGCTCTCGGAGGTTGTGCAATGTCAGGATCCTTGAGCTTCTCCGCACGTGGCATTGCAGGGCACGGTGGACTCACGGCCAGCTGTCACCCTTGATGCTCTGCTGAATTTCAGGGATGTACTTACTTGCAGGGAATTCTTGCAGTCTTTAGGGATGTGACTTTTCCTCACCTTTGGGACACCTGTGACATGTGACCTTTGTCCTGGCATGAAAGCTGGGCATCAGCTCCGAAATGGAAACTGCACTCACACAGAGGGGCAGAGAAGAGGGGTGGGTCAGATTGTGGACTTCATGGTGTCCTCTTCGGTGCTTCTCACGATCTATTTCAAGTTACTTATGGAAGAGGAGGATGGTGGCTACAGCCTCTACTCTAGAAGTTGGGCTGGGTTAGATTCACTTGCGACAGAGAGGGCCTAAATAGGGTGGATCAGTTCTAGGGCTGACAATCTCTTAGGGCACATCTGGGTCTAGAGAGAGTGGTTCAGCACATCTTGGGACACTGCCAGGACTGATCCAGACTTTCTAGGTTCCACGACCTGGGGGCGTACTAGACTTTGTGACCCCATCCATGCCCCTGGCAGGCTGAAGCAGAAATGAATCAGCCTCCAGGAATGTGAGAGGGGTGCACTGGACTCCCTCAACTCCTTGGGGCTCTGCTGCTGGATGCATCGCCGCCTTGTGGGTGCTTGCGCTCCTCTCATTTCATTCTATGCCTGGGGCTAGGCAGCCAGGCTCGCTCAGGATTTACAGGGTTCAGTCCCTTTTCCTTACTGGTCCTGTGTGTCCTGTGTCTCTCAGATCCTACTGTCTGTCCTTCCTTGGTAATGTCATGTCTGGTGTCCTCAGCCTCATGCAGCAAGAGAACTGTCCTCTCTTCTCAGCTTGTCATTTTGGAAGCAGCCTCCAGGAACCTTGCTCTCTTTCTCTGACTATGCCCAAGCCCCCCGTGCCACCACCCTCAATAATTCAAAGTACCTTTCTTAGAAGAAGAGATGCCGTTGAAAAGTCCCCTAGTTTTCCCTCAACCCTGTATCTTGGATGGCCTGAGAGAGGACTGAATTCATTGATTCTCCTCCCTCCGCACCCCCTTCCCCCAAGGAAAAAGCAGGGAGTTCAACTAATGAGAGCTGCCTGGCCAATCGTTGCTCTGAGAAAGTTTGGTTTGTGATCCTATTTCATTAGGCTGATTGGAGCAGCCCTGACTCGGAGGTAGAGTCCCTCCCCAAGGGACTCCGTGTACAGTTACACTAGCAGCCGCCTATGCGTGCCCTTTCAGGATAGCGCCCCCCCCAACCCCCTCCCCCGCTCCTCCTCCTCCTTTTTTGTTTTTATCCAGTGTCTCGCTTCCTCTCTCTCTCTCTTTCCCTCTCCCTCCTACCACTGCCTCTTCCTCCTGCTCTCACCTCCCTGCAGCGCCAAGCCGGCTCCCCAACCTGGTCTGCCGAACGCAAACCGCTGAGAGTTTGCCGCGCCGCCCCCTGGGGCCCCGGGCTGCCGAGTCCCGCACAGGCAAAGACACAAGCGAGCGAGCGCGCGCAGCGGAAGAAAAACAAGCGGGCGCGAGAGGGGAGCCCCAGGAGAGCGGCCGGGTGGCTGGCGCTCGTTTCCCGACGCGCCCGGTGGCCTCGCGGGCGGCGGACGGCCGGGAGGACGCGCGCTCGGAAAAGTTAGACTCCTGGCGGCGGTGCGCCGCGTCTCCTCGCCGCGCTCCGGGAAGAGGAACTTGCTCTTCTAGCAGCTCGAGCAGCGAGCGTTCCCTAACGCGAGAGGGGAGAGTGTGCCGCGGGCCCGGGGTGGGGAGCAGCAAGCAGGAGACGCGCGCGAGGCTGCCGGCGGAGGGCGCAGAGCGAGCGCGGAGGCGACGGCCCCCATGCCGGCGGCCAACATGATGGAGAACCTGCAGCTGCCCGCCCTGCAGGTGCCCGAGGCGCAGGGTGCGCCCGAGGGCAGCCCAGTCTGGTCCAGCTCGTCGACCCCCACGCTCCGCCGCCGGCGCTTCAAGATGCGCCGCATGAAGAACGTGCAGGAGCAGAGCCTGGAGGCCGGGCTGGCCCCTGGCAAGGAGTTCCTGCAGCTGCCGTCCATCGAGATCACGCCCTCCAGCGACGAGGACACCCCGTGGTCCAACTGCTCCACACCCAGCGCTTCCCCGCGCCGAAAACGCTTCCTCCTCCGCAAGTGGCTGAGGGTGAGGGAGCGGAAGGAGTGCAGTGAAAGCAGGTACGTCCCTCTTCCGCCCCAGCCTCTTCCCCTCCCCTCCACCCCTCCCCACAGCCGCGCAGGGCCCGGGGGCATCCTGGCGGAAACTTCGAGGAGGACAGCAGCAGCGGGTCACCAGAAGCAGGTTCAGGCGCTGTTCACGTGTCACCTTTCTCCCTTACTTGGGGCTTCACGCAGCTTTCCGTCTCCCTTGATCCTCACAGCAAACGAATTAAAAAAATAATAGCAGTTAATAGTTGAGCCCTTATCATGTTTGCACCCCTATGTTGAGCATGTATCTCTAGATTCCATCCCCGCGCAAACTTTCCGGGGTAGGTACTACTATGATTCCCACTTCACAGATGGAGATAGCAGAGGGCTAGGGACAGGCTAAGCGGCTCCTCCACTTACACTTGTATTTCTGAATTCCGTTTAATCTTTGTTATGTTTGGCCGCATCGGGTTGCCTTAACTGACCCACATGCGTGGAGGTGGAGTATTCGCGTTGAGTGAGTTACATTTCCCACCACATTAGAGCCTTTAGGCATCTAGGCCCGGTACACACCACTGACATTTGTGCCACCTGCTTTTTTGCTTAGGTAAATGTGGCATCTGAGTGATGAGAGAAGTTTGAACTTCTTCACGCAGAGAATTAGTGTAGAAAACCACAGGGCAGTTCCACATAGCCTTGGTCAGAAGAGCTTCGGGGAGCTGTGTTTGAGCCAAGCCCCCCACCTGGGGGAGGGCAGGGAGTCCTCACTGGCTCATTGGTACCATGTACCCTGCCCATTTACTTTCGGACTCTAGGGCCCCGTCTCAACGTGATTTGTGCTTTTGTGTGGGGCAACTGAGTCATTGACCAACCTCCCCAGAATGCCCTTCAGTGTGTTCAATTTCATTCGTTTCAATTCAACAGGTACTTATGGAGTGTTTTTGTGAGCTCAGTCTGGCACCAGTCTGGTGGTGATGTTCAGCAGGATGTGGGAGGGCTGGGTAGAATGAGGGGTTGTGCAACCTATGAAGGAAGATGCAAGGACCCCTGAATAAGAAATTAAGACCTGTGAGTTTCGCTTGTGTTGAGGAGCTGGAGCCACTGGAAGACCTATATTGTGCTGTATGGTTCTGATTGTACAAGAAAAGAGAGAGCCCGGGACAAGTAGAGGAAGACTTCTGGGACGAAGAGGCTCAAACTGTGACAAGTACAAAGTGGTAGTAGGAAACAGCAGGAAAAGTATGCAGTCAGGTCCATCAGGCCAGCTGAGGGGATCAGTATGAACAAGGGCAGAGGAAACAGGGCAAGCCACTTGTCTTGAGGGGGCACTGAGGCGTAGGGGCTGGGTTATGCAGAAGATGAGCATTGTGAGCTTTCTAGAGTTTCTCTCTGCTGTTTGCAATGACTGGGGCATGGTTCTCCCTGCAGGTGAAGATGGAGAGCTTTGTTCTGGGGCTTTTTGTGACCTTGGGGATAGCAGTTCTTTCTGTTTTGGTACTTCATCCTGCTGCCTTTTCCAGAGTAGAGGGAAATGGGGCAAGCTCAGTGGGGAGGTAATCTTGAACTAAAGTAGTATGGTGAAAAGAATTGGGTGTGGTGGTGCACACCTGTACTTCAGGCTACTCGGGAGGCTGAGGTTCGAGGATCACTTGAGTCCAGGACTTTGAGGCTGCAGTGTGTTACGATTGAGCCTGTGAATAGCCACTGCACTCCAGCCTAGGTGACATAGTGAGACCTTGCCTCTGAAAATAAATAAATAAATAAATATGAGTGGAAAAGTCTTGCATTGCTGGGTAGGTGAGGGATGGGAGTAGATTTAATTAGATTTAAGAAAGGTATTGCTGGGGGTTTTTTTGTTTTTTTATTATTTATTTATTTATTTATTTTGAGACAGAGTGTTACCCTGTTGCCTGGGTGAGTGCCATGGCATTAGCCTAGTTCACAGCAACCTCAAACTCCTGGGCTCAGGTGATCCTCCTGCCTCAGCCTCCCGAGTAGCTGGGACTACAGGCGCACGCCACCACACCTGGCTGATTTATTCTATTTTTAGTAGAGACAGGGTCTCACTCTTGCTCAGGCTGGTCTCAAACTCTTGACATCAAGCGATCCTCCCACCTTGGCCTCCCAGAGTGCTAGGATTACAGGACTGAGCCACCTCACCCAGCCGGTATTCCTGGTTTTGAGAGTTGTCTAAGGGTGCAGTGGAATGTTAATTTCTATTGCAGTGGGGAATATGTCCTTAAAATTGGGCAGGATTTTTACCCCTTAGCTGTAGTTGAGGCAGTTATTTTAAATAGCAGCTCTTTGTATTAGAAGAATATATGTATACATGTAGAAAAAGGCAGACTCTGGGTTTGAGTCCAAATTTGTCTGACTCAAATCTCTACTCTTAACCACTGGTACACTGTTGGAATCTATCGGGATTGTGTCTAAAATAAAACTCCATCATTTAGGCCTTGGAGAAGGAAGGCTTCTTGGAAAGAAAAGACGCAATCAAGTGAATAGGTGCTTGCAGATACCTCCCAGGATGGCCTGAGAAGGAATTGGCATTTAGAGTTGTAGAGTACAAGGAATATTGGACTTAAAGTCAGAAGACTTTACATTTAAGTTCTGTCATTGATTAGCCACAGAGCCTCGGACAGCTCACTTTACCTCCATGAGTCTCACCTTCTTTGTCTGTGGAAGGGGATATCTGTGGGTTAATGGGAGATCTCAAGAGGAATGCTGTGAAAATGTTTTGCAAACTTCCTCTTGCTGTTTAAGGGTGAAGGCTTGTTGTCATTATTCCGTGAGTCTCTCACGTGGAATAGATGTTTGTTTGAAGGTATGAGGTTACATACTCACGTGTCCCAGAGCAGCACCCAGGACTCCTCACATGTTATGTGATTTGGGAACGATGACTGGAAAATGGTGCTCTGGCTGGGATTAGGGGGATTAGCATTCCAGGCCCAGCGTGGTGTCTTCACATTCCCTAGCCCACATCTACCTCTCACGACAGAGAAAAATGCCTTTCAGTCTTGCCATGGAATTCATTCTTAAGTGGTAGAAGGAAAGGGGTGGAGAGGGCCACAGCTTGTGAATTTTAACTGCACAAAGTGGAAGATACAAAGGGGATCAGGAGATCCTTTCTTGTCCTTAGATCCTAGGAAGAAAGAAGTGGTGAAAATTTGAAGTTAGCTTGATTGTGGATCCAAGGACCCAGAACTACAGCACTGAAATACTCCGAGTCCAGTCTTGTCCAATTTTTTTTTTATTTTTATTTTTTTTTAGAGATGGAGTTTTGCTGTGTCACCTAGGCTGGAGTGCAGTGGGTATGACCAATGATAGCTCACTGCAGCCTAGAATTCCTGGGCTCAAGCGATCCTCCTGCCTTGGCCTCCCAAGAAGCTGAGACTACAAGCACACGCCACTGTGCCCAGCTAATTTTGAAAATTTTTGTAGAGACAGGGTTTCACTGTGTTGCCCAGTCTGGTCTTATTCATGAGTCTGGGGAAATTTCCCGCAGATGAGTCCAGAGTGGAGTTTTTTAACTTTAAGCTTTATTGAGATATATAATTTATGTAACACACAATTCACCTATTTAAAGTGTATAATTCAATGGCTTTTAGTATATTCATAGATACATGCAACATCACCATAGTCAATTTTAAAATAATTTTGTCACCTCACAAAGAAACTGGTACCCTTTAGCTACCACCCTCAATCCCCCATCTTCCGTGTCCTTAGCCCTAGACAACCACTAATCTACTTTCTATGGAGAGCTGCGTTTTGAAGGGAGATCAAACGCCTGTTGGTCAGAGCAGTTTGGATGTGTTTGTGTGAAGATGGGAATGAATGACCAAGTGAGATCTTGATGAGGAATGTGCACAAATGAGGGTGGTGAGACTGACAGACAGACTGTGATTTATGCCAAAGAGTTTGAATTTCAATCAATTAGTCCGTTGTCAGAAATGTATTGAGATCTTACGGACAAAATGTTTTCTATACAAAGAGGATTCAACTGAAGGAAGAGCTAGTGTAGATGCTGGAGCTTGGGAGAGATACACTCAGAGTGCTGTTCAAGGCAGTTAATTCCTGCTGTTCTGTGTATCTCGGTGGAGGTGTGGTGAGGTGGAGGCCTGAAGCCTTGCGCTGTTCTTTTAGTGTTCTAACTGGGAAACATGGTCTTAACCACCATTTAGCATAAGATGGCACAATTCTTTTGCTGGCCATGTTGCCTTCTGAGCTCAGGGAATAATGTAGTCCGAAGTTGCTGGGGCAAGCTCTTAGAATTACTACCTGCGTGTCCCCCTAAATCCCTTGCCCCAAAGAGGTTGTAGTGATTGTTCAGAACCCAAACTCACTTTGGGAGGTCAAGGCAGGAGGATTGCTTGAGTCCAGGAGTTCGAGACCAGCCTGGGCAACATAGTGAGACTCCAGTTTCTACAAAAAGTTTTTTTAAAAAAATGCCCAGGCCTGGTGTTGCATGCCTGTTACTTGGAAGGCTGAGGCGGGAGGATAGTTTGAGCCCAGGAGTTCAAGGTTACAGTGAGCTATGGTTGTCCCACTGCACTCCTGCCTGGGTGACAGAGATAGACCCAGTTTCTATTTACAAAAAATCAAACTGGGGATCAGAGCTCCTCTCTGACCCGCTGGTTTCAGAAAAGTCAGAAATTGGATGAAGCCACATTTTCCAGGATGGCATCTGGTCATCGCCCTCCAGAGGGGGACGGGAAAAGCTGACGAGGGGCAAGCGAGTTGGGTGGTGGCCAACTGCAGGCTCTTTCTGGAGGAAACAGAAGCCCCTCTCTGCTTTTCTCTCCAGGGCACCCTCATTGTCATCACCATTTACATCGTCTTTCCCTTAGCTGTTCTGTCCCCTCTTCTGCGTGACATACCTACCCTGTCGTGGCGCTAACAGTCTAGCGGGCTGGCAGCGAGAGAGTGAGTATTTTCCACCTGGAGCCTCAGGGTTTCTGCCCCGCTCCACATCTGACCGCCCATAGCGGCACCTCTCATTGGTTGTGCCTGGCCGGGTAGGCGAGGTTATCTCTCTGCTGCCAGCCCAGCCAGGGTGTGGTTTGCAGGTACTGAGTATACATCATTGGCACATTTATCTTGATTCTTCATCCCCTTCCTCTGACCTTTGGAGAGAGTCTTGCTTCGGGTTTCAGCTCCGTTTCCAGGGGAGCGGGGTAATTTTGTGCATCTGAGTGCTGTCCCCATCAGCCGGTCACTGTTCGTATAGCTCCCCCACTCTGTGTGTGTCCTGCCACCTCGGAGAGGCACAGGGAGTGTGGGAGAGAGAAACTCACATCCTTCTTAACACAAAGCAACAGACAAATGCGAAGGAGACCTGTGATTTGTCAGCAGATGAGGTAAGTGCTCAGTGCTCCATAGGGTTAACTGGCAAAAACCTCCCCCAGATCCATAATTCTTTGAGGGCAGGGACTGGTCTTACTTTGTGCAGAGTTTTGTGCTAAGAGGCCTTAAATACATTATCACATTTAATCCTCACAACTGCCCACAACCCCCAGGTAGCTTTTACAGCTCAGGAACCTGAAGTTGAGAGATCAGTGTGCTTCTGCTCAAACAGAAGCAAGGCTGGGATTTGAACTATGTTCTTCCGATTCCAAAGCCTGAGCTCTTTACAACTCTACTGTGCTATCTCCTCCCTGGGGCTGGAAGTAGTTGGTCTGGCCCTTGTCTGCTTGAGGGTGTGTAGATGTGGAGGGGGAGGTTCAGAAGGAAGGCAAGGATCCTGGTCTGGAGGAAGGGAAGGCTGGAGAGGAGATATGTTTGGGGGTTGTGGGAAGTACAGCAGTGTGAGGACGATGCTGCTGGTCTAGGTGGACTGCTCCGTGAGAACCAGCCAGCCTTTGGCTGTAGATGTGGTTTCCAGATTAAAGCAATTTGTGGAAACTGAGATGGTGGAGATGCAGCCTTGTGGGCTGATTCACACTGGCCAGGTTCCTCTGTGGGAGTTGGTATTTTGAGAGTTTCCATGGTGGTTATGCACTCAGAAGGTGCCAGTTACACATCAGGCAAGAGACTGGTACGAACTTGGGGCAGATGAACAGGTGGTCATTCTGCTCTACTTGGTTAGTTTCTCCCAAGTATTATGTATCCTCCAGTTGCTATGCTGGTCACTGGTAATTGCTCCCAGGGTAACTCAGAAGCTTTCATTAAGGCGTCTGAATGGCTAAGCTGCTAGTGGGGAATTTTCTTCCTGACCCTAGTGGGTGAACTGCTGACCTTGAAGCAGGTGTTTATATCGAGAGCCAAGGCTGGAGCCAAGCAGAGAGCCCACAGGTGGTTGCTGGGTTGCTGTGTGTGCCAGAGCTTTATGAAGTCTGAGGGCTTTTCCTGGGGCCTTGGCAGTAGTGTGGTGCCTTGCCAAGGGGCTGTTGTGCCTGGTGCGAAGGACACAGCTTTTTTTTTTTTTCTTTTTTTATTTCAGCATATTATGGGGTTACAGATGTTTAGGTTACGTATGTTGCCCTTGCCCCCCCCAGGACACAGCTTTTAATTGTCCCGGGGCGGGGGTGTCTGTCAGCCGTTCTCCCATGACTTCAGAGCCTGGAAGAAGCTTCCTTCTCTCAGAAGAGATGGTAGAACTTCTCTCAGGGATGCAGAACAGAAAATCAGATGTGGGCTTCCAGGTGGGAAAAGGGGGGCAGGACGGAGGTGCTTCGATCTGGTGAGAAGAGATGTCAGGCAATAGCCTGCCACCCCCATGCCACTGTAGGCAGCCGCATGTCACCTCCTAAAGACATTCCTGATTTCAGACATTCTCTTCTGTTTTCAGACCATATGTCTGGATTTTTA
Organism: Indri indri; assembly: GCA_004363605.1. Lineage (NCBI taxonomy): Eukaryota > Metazoa > Chordata > Mammalia > Primates > Indriidae > Indri > Indri indri. Next base: position 6,306 of record RJWJ010037333.1, on the reverse strand, counting down.
TTCAGATAGTATAGTTAAAAATCATCACTAAGAAAATGTGGGTGTGCCTTTTGTGCCTTTGTGGGAGAGGAGAGGGATAAAGAAAACCACGGGTTTTTCCTTCGAGGCCCAGGTACATTTTTTGGTCAGATGGTGTGAAGCCCGTCTGCATCCTTTGTGTGTACTCTGACCGGGCTGAGATTCCGCTGTTCAACGCCAGCCTGTAGGTGAGATAAAGGAGTGAGATGACCAGGCACAGTGGCAGAGCAGGGTTACAGGCTGGAACTCAGGCCTCTGACCTGAAGTCTTGGCCACTTTCTAACTGACCTGTCATATCTCTGGAGCATCCTGGTTCTTGTTAAGGTCTCTCCATCTCAGAAAATCACTGTGGTCAAACCTGTTTCCAGCCTGGTGCCTCTTACCTCCACAGCCTGACCACAGAGATTTTCCATCTTGCTGCTTCTGGTTGGCAAGTTTAGCCAGGAAATGACAGGCCAGTTGAGGGGACCGGAGAAACAGCAGCCTACTTGGTTTTGCCCCTTTCTTTTGCAACAGTGGAAAAAGAATTTGCCTGGGGGCCCAGTTTCAGGATGGTAACCCTTGTAATATTTGCCCCAGCCATTGGGAAAATACTGAAAGACAGTGGATGGTTAGTTCAGTGACACACTTTTGACCCTCCCCAGAAGTCTTCCAGCTTGTCTTAAAAGAAATAATTTTTTATACTATTAAAGTCAATGAATATTGTGTGTCTAATATTAGTAAAATAGCTAGTTAATTGTAAAATTTTGGATAGTAGGAAAGAGGAAAGTATTTCATAATTTTACTGTGCTAACCCAACCATTATGGGCATGTTTGGTGTATTATCTCCTAGTATTTTTTTCTCATTCAAATTTTCTCTTTAATTGAGCTCTTTCCTCTTTCGTCTGGTCTTCTGTACCTTGTACCTGTATAAGGTAAGGGAGAACATTGGTGCATAGGTTGAGGATAGAGAAGTCTAAAGGAAAGATCAAACTTTGCTTTTTCTCTGTTTTCTTTTTCTTTCTTTCTTACTTTTTCTTTCTCTCTTTCTTTCTTTTTCTCTCTCTCTTTTCTCTCTCCTCTTCCCTTCCCTTTTCCTTTTCCCTTTCCTTTCCTGTCCTGTCCTGTCCTGTTTCATTCCATTGCCCAGGCTGCAGTGCAGTGGCCTGATCACAATCAAAGCTCACCGAAGCCTAGAACCCCTGGGCTCAAGTGATCCTCCTGCCTCAGCCTCCCGAGTAGCTGGGATTACAGGTGCACGCCACCACGATTGGCCCTTCTTTTCATACACTCTACAGAGAATATTTCTGTGACCAGGTGTTGTGAGGGTTTTTCTTCACTTGCCATGCAATTCTCCAGCAGACACTAACTGGGTTCCTATAATTCAATCCAATTCTGATGCTGTCTGTGTAGAGATAGTGTCTCATCCCACAGGTTGAGGGCTCAGCCCCACGAGACTGGCCCCCACTTCAGATACCAGTTGCAAGTTCTGGCCACCTGTATTTCTGACTGCTGGTGTTAATGGAAAAAATAGCAAACTCTGTAAAATAATTTAAACAGCTTTATTCTGAGCCAAATATATGTGACTATGGGCCTGGGGAGCCATACCCAAGAAGCCTTGAGTAAGTGGTCCTGAGGCGGTTCGGTTGCAGTTTGGTTTTATACATTTTAGGGAGAGAGGAATCTCTGGTAAAATCATAAATCAATACACGGAAAGTGTACATTGGTTTGTCCCCAAAAGGCAGAACATCTCGGGAGGGGGGGAGTGCTTATAGGTCATAGGTAAATTCAAAGAGTCTTTGATTTGTAGTTGGTTAAAGAAATAAAGCTTTGTCTAAAGGCTTGGAATGTTTTAAGTCAAAATAAGGAAGTCTGTTAATCAGAGACAAGTCATAATATACCGACTCAAGTGATCTGTGAAACAAATTGATGACCTGCAGGTGTGATTTAATGTTTGCCTTGCATGGCCTTAGGTCCTATTAATTTAGTATGTTATTGACACACAGAGTGTGTTTTGTCAGTCTCTGTTTTAACATTAATGCTGGTCAATTATATGTAAACTCCAAAAGGGAGGAGGTATAAAGAGGCCTGTCTGACCTTCCTCCCTTCCCTTCACGTCCAGGAACGCAGTTTTAAGATTTTTCTGGGGTTCCCTTGGCCAAAGAGGGTCTGTTCAGTCAGCAGGGGGGCTTAGGATTTTATTTTACTTCACACCAGCTACAAACTGTGGTTCCTGGCCCCATTTTTGGGTTCAATTAATTTGCTAGGATGGCCCACAGAACTCCAGGAAACCCTTCTATTTACTGGTTTATTATAAAGGGTTCAGAGGAACAGCTAGATGAAGAGGTACATAGGGCAAGGCGTGGGGGGCTGAGGGGGACTTGGATCTTCTGTGCTCTCTCGGGACATGCCACCTTCCCAGCACCTCCAGGAATTCAGCAACCCTGAAGCTTAGCAAATCCCCTAGCCCCAGTGTTTTTGTACAGTTCCAACCCTCTAATCCTCTAATCACTTGGTCTTTCTGGCCCCATCTTGAGTCTGTCGGGGCCCTACCCTAAGTCACCTCACTAGCATAAACTCCGGTGTTATATGGTGTTATTCAGGGGCTCATTGTGAATAACAAAAGGCACTCCTATCACTCAGGAAATTACAAGGGTTTTAGGAGTTCTGTGACAGGAACCAAGGACAGAGACTAAATATATTCCATGTATACTATAGGCCATCCCCTGGCCTTTGATCACAGACCTCTTATAATGAAAAGAGGGTAACAGTTAACAGATACTGGCTTATTACCAGAGTCCCATTCAGTCGTTAATAATTAGTCCAGTCCATCATTATATTGTGTGGAAATGTCTCCCCAGGGAAGGACGCTCAGGTTTGCAGTTTTCCATTTCATCTTACCGGCTTCCAAAAGCAGGAGTGGTCTCGGGAACATATGGCTTCATCCTTCCGAGTGTCTGGTGTGATTGAGCTAAGAGACAGTATCGTTTCTTGCTCTGAGCCTCTTTCGAGGTGTTAGCGTAATATTGGATTTCCCTCATCACATAATCCATTTATTTACTTACCCTCAGCTACTAGTCGTCTCTCTCCATTTTGGCTTAAACTTTTCCACTTTTGGAAGGAACATTAGGTTCAGGCACTGTTCTGGTCCAGATTACAGGCAGCAACACTAGCCTAGCAAGTGCCTCTCCCTCAGTCCACTCCCATTCATATAGAATAGGGCTACATGGGTATAAAATGAGTGGGCTTTTGTCACCACTGGGTATTATCTGCATTTATGCTCCCCCCACTCCAGTTTTCTTTTGATGTGTATTTATTCTTAACCCCAATTTTGCCAGGTGAGGTGAAGGTACAACCTGCCCTATGAGGTCCTTAGAAATTCTGACATAAAGGGCCAGGTGCAGTGGCTCTATCCCAGCTATTTGGGAGGCTAAGGCAGAAGGATTGATTGAGGCTGGGAGTTTGAGACCAGCCTGGGCAACATAGTGAGACCCTATCTCTACAAAAAGCCAAAAAACATTAGCCGGGCATGGTGGCACTTGCTCCCCAGGGGTTTGAGGCTGCAGTGAGCTATGATTCTGCCACTGCACTCCAGCCTGGTGATAGAGTGAAACCTCATTTCTATAAAAAAAAAAAGTTCTAATATAAAGATTTAAAAATGCAGTTACAGTGTCTTGCTTTGGAATCAAACCTGCTTCCAGCATGTGTGGTTGCAGCCCTGGTCCTGTGACCACTGCATCAGGTAGGAGAAAGAAAGTTGAGGTGATGTGAGGAAGACAGAAAGGGAAAGAAGAAAAATAAGAAGTATAGTCATCATATCAGCATTCTTTCCCCCAGATCTGCCATAAAAACAGGATAATCTATGTAGTGGAGACACTCCCAGAAGTCCCCCTTAGGTTGAGTGTGAGCACACACTCAGGGAGTGGAAGCCAGCCCTTCATGCCCCTTGTTTTAGACAACCAGGGTTTCAATTTCTTGTTCCATTTCTCCCATCCAAGTACTAACCTGGCCCGACCCTGCTTAGCTTCCGAGATCAGACGAGATCGGGTGTGTTCAGGGAGGCATGGCCATAGACCTGTTCCATTTCGCTATCAAGCTACTATTCTGAGGAGGATTTCTCTCTGCCCATTGTTGGACATTACAGGCTGTAAAGTATATTCGCTGGTCTGAGGAAATGATTGGACATCCAAATTCACGCAGTACCCTTCTGTTTCAGTTCTTTTACTGCACTCTGAGCGTTTGCATCTTCTGCCAGGTAAGCAAAGCCCAGTCCAGAGTCAGTGTCTATTTTTGTCAAGACCCATTTGTAGCGGCCCCCAGGGCCACAAGCATCAGTCTCACTTGCCAGCTATGGCCTCCCCCACCCACCTCCTGGGAATTTGCCCCATGGCTATCCATAGTCTCTGTCTGTTTTGCTGGCAGACAACACAGTTCTTATTTGCATTTTGTCCCCCGAAGGCACAAGAGGAACATTTCTAGATTCAGCCCACTTCTGCGCTGCTGCGGCACTCCCAGGTCCACTCATTGCACACGGCCTGGTGGCCACATTAAGCGAGCACACAAGGCTACCTGCTTGTCAATTCGTTACCTTCCAAACCTGGCAGCGGGGGGATTCTCTGATGGGCGTTGACATGTCCTACTTCACGCACTCGCACATTCCTGTAGCGATTTCCACAGGCCGTGCTGCGTGTGGACACCCCTTTACCAGGGCAGGTTTCCGCTGCCCTCCTGCTTGACTGTATGGCCACTGCCCACATCATAGGGACACTTCTCTTCCATCATTGCTGGGAAAAAAACAGCATGCAGTTCAGCCCACTGAGACGGTTTGTTTTTATCTTCTTCAGTCAGTGGCATCCTTCCAAACAGGATGTTTGTTCTCCTTGGTACTGTCACCTGCAAACCCAGCAGCTCTCTGTTGGTCAGTCGAGAGCCGTCTATAGAGCACTGTCCCAGTGTGGATAGGATCCATCTGCTGCTCACACAGTTGCAGAGTCAGTCTTAGGGGAAAAGAGGCTTGTGAGCATCTATCTCCTCCTTGCATTCCCCAGATAACATGACCCTGTGTAAACCATTTAAATTCTCTGGTCCAGAGTCCCAGTGTATTTTATCATTTTATGATTTTCTAATACCAGTCAGACACAAGGTCCATCCCTGTAATACAATCAGGTAAAAAAGATGCAACCACTTCACGTAAAGCCTGTTCAGATGTGTCAGTTCTACAAACTTTTACCTTAATTTCATGGACCCTTACACTCCTAGCCTCCATTAGGACTTTATTAATAGGTGTTTGTTTTATAATACTAGGCAGGGGAAGTGCTTCCCAGCCAGACGTAATAGCCATTCTCACAAAACTTGCAAGTAAGGGAGACACAACTGCTTTACCTAAAGCTTGTTTAAACCTTCCAACTTTCATAATCCATCAATCCTTACATCTTTGTGTTCTCTCAGTGTAATTGTCGCCCTATCAGGGCTTCATCAATGGGTTTTGGTACCACAGAGCCTGGACTCATATATCAGAAGTCCCAGGAACTTCCCTTCTCTGCCCCATGACACCATGTTACCCACTTTTGTACAAGAGGCTTTGGGTCAGGGTCGGGGGTGGGGCGCTGGTGTTTGAGCCAAGGGACCTTGGCCCTTTTGTCAGTATTTGTCAGTATTTATCTTGCCTACTGCCCCAGGCAATTTCGGATCAGATTTTCCATTGTAATCTTTGCCTTTTGACTTTTATTTTTTTTAAAGAGACAGGGTCTAGCTGTGTTGCCCGGGCTGGTCTCTAAATCCTAGCCTCAAGTGATCCTCCCTGTCTCGGCCTCCCAAAGTGCTGGATTACAGGCATGAGCCACCATGCTCAGCTGCCTTCTGACTTTTTAAATTTCTCCAGAATGGGGTAAATATAGCAAACATGTTTGGTGCCCTTTAATGTTGGGAGACCAGCCGGGGCTCCTTTTGGTCCACCCTTCGATAGTGCTGTGTTACGACATTTGCTTTAACCCCATCAATGTCCATTTTATCTTATTCCATTTCTTAATAACCAGCTAAAGATTTCCAGCCTGCTGCACAAGTCTCATAACATACCCGTTTCTTTTTTTTCCTTTGTGTAACTCTTATTCGCCTTATTTCTTAATAACTGTTTAAAAGTTTCCACCTTGTCAGGAACAGTCCTTTCACTCTTCCTTACCTCTGCCTTTCCCTCGGGTTAATTAACCTGTGTTTTTATTAGTGTCTGTAAGACCCATGAAGGGAAGCTGAGATAGCAAATTCAATAAAGCTTTTTGGACTGTTAGCTCCGTTTTGCAGCAGTAGGGACAC
>RJWJ010037332.1:0-15589 GCA_004363605.1 Indri indri | reverse complement strand
GTAGAGTCCCCACTGCCTCTGTGGACCTCTCTAGGGGACAGCTAGAGGGGCCTCATAGCCTTCTTGGCACTGCAAACCCCTTTAAATCAAGTCAAGCCCTCTTCTCAGAATAATGTTTTCAAAAGCACGATATAAAATGATAGGATTGCAAAGGAAACCAGTTATACTGAAATTCAGGCATCAAAATAGTGATAGTAATATTACTTTTTAACAATGTTATATAATAATATAAATAATGTGTTATTAATATAATATAAATAATAATACAGCAGCAGGTCTAATAATAACTGGTCATCTCGTGGTCATGATCAGCAAATGACATTTTGAGACACCCATAACAATTGGACTGTGGCGTGGAAAATATTTCTGATTTCTATTAATGGCAAAGTCACAAATACTGCTAACAATACTGTCATTTTTTTTACCTAAATTTGTGACAGAAGGAAATGCCATGATTCAATTAAAGATTTGTAACAATAAAGATGTAATTTCTCCCATCCAAGTTCATGAATCTTCTCCTTGGATCCGTTGGGGGTTGGGGCAGCCTAGGTTAGAAGCCCCTGGCCCAGCCCCTGCCTGGTGACCCTGGCACCTCCTCAGCCCTCGGCCAGCTGCCCAGCAGGTCCCAGCCCACCTCGCTGCTTCAGCCCCTGCCACGCCATCCACAGCCTGGCCATCTCCCCACCCTCCCCGCTCTGACCCTCCCTCCTCAACACAGAATCAGGCATTGTCCTCAGAGTTGGGCCGGCCCAGTCACTTTCTGCTCTGGTGACGGACAAGCATCAGAACTATTTCTGAGATGCCACTGTGCTGAAACATGGCTCTTGCAGGTGGGGAGGGGCCCAGACCTCCATCCCTCTCTCCAAGATATAGGCAGGAAGGTCCCTGTGTCTGGACACCCAGACATCACCATATCTCCCAAACCAGGGTTTCCGGGGCATTAGTCCTGACCTATAGGGTCTTCTGGGCAATGTGGGAAGATATCTAGAATCTCCTCTTCCCTCTCCTAAATTCCAGGCATCGAGAGGTTACAACATAAGATTGAGGAGGTATCTCTTCCTCCCTTCCTCACTCCCTCTCTCCTTCCTTTCAACCATATTTAATGAGCACCTAATATGTGCTGGTGTTGGAAATAGAAACAGTGAACAAAACAGGCAAAGTCCCTTCCTTCTTGGAGTTTATATTGTATGGAGGGAGACGCATTAAATAAATAAGTTAAACTAATCGTATTTTAGAAGGTGATAAGCACCATGGCGGGGCAGGTGGGACACGAGGTGGTCAGAGCTGGGGCCACCTCATGGGGAAGGGGATGTGTGAGCAGCCGTGCAGGGGCAGGGAGGGAGCCCTGTGTATCCAGGGAAAAGCGTCCCACCCAGCAGGATGTGGACAAGCAGCGGGGGTGAGGATGGCGAGGTCACAGGCCAGGTTGTGCAGGGTGTGGGTCCATTGGCAGGACCTTGGCTCTCCTCTGAGATGGGTAAGAAGGGCATGGTCCTGGTGCAGTTTCAAGGATAGACTCAGGCTGCCGTGCGGGGGGAGCAGAGCCGCCAGGAGTGGCCAGGGCTCCTGGAGGTGGGGGCAGGATTCTGGAGCTCCGTTGAAGGCTTTCTTGTTAGATGGGTATGGAATGCGGGAGACAGAGCTGCCAGCATTGACATGGGGAAGTATGTTCGTTTCCTGGGGCCGCCATAACAAAGTGTCACAGACCGGGTGGCTTAAAACAACAGAAACTTAGTCTTTCCCAGCTCAGGGGGCCAGAAATCTGAGACAAATGGATCGGCAGGGTTGGTTCTTGAGGGAGACTCTGCCCCAGGCCTCCTACCCAGCTCCTGGTGGCGGCCACCAACCCTCAGCATCCCTTGGCTTATAGACACATCACTCCCATCTCTGCCTGCATCATGGAGGTGTCTGGAGGGTACCAAGTATGGGAGGTTTCTCCCCACACACCAAGCAAGTGACCACTTCTGCACTGGACACCAGCTGGGAGTCCTCCAATTCCATTCCAGCACCGTCTACCCGCTATCAGATCCCACAGGCTGGGGCTCAGTCCCCAAGACGGCCCTCAGGAACGTCTGGCCAACCAGCTTCAAGGTGGGGTTCCCGCGACTCCCTCTTTGGATTTGATTAATTTTCTGGAGCAGCTCACAGAACTCAGGGAGACACATTTACCAGTTTTTTATAAAGGATGCAGATGAAGAGATGCATAAGGCGAGATACGGGGGAAGGGCGTGGAGCTTGCATGCCCTCCCGGGCGTGCCACCCTCCAGGCACCTCCACGTGTGCGGCTCTCCAAGCCCTGGCCTTTTACGGAGACTGCGCTGGATGCGCGTGCCTGACAACCACGTGGAAAGGTGATTGGACAAAAAAGGTACAGTCTCGCACCGACAGACTGGGTGGGGAAAGCCAGCAAGGCCTGTCCGTGCCACATTCCTTCCCCCGGGGAGGCGTGGGGCAGGCCTGCTCCTGAAATGGGGGTCTCGTGACCTAAAATCAGACAAGGGAGGTCGGAGAATTTCTTTATGGCCGGCTGCAAGACAGAAGGGTGGGGGAAGATTCCCGCCTCGGGGAGAACGGGGAGCGGGTGGCAGGAGGGCAGGAGGTCAGAGAGATTCTGTTTTCTGAGGCTGCTGCTGAGGCCTGAAGCGCCCCGACATTATAACCAGGGCTACGGGAGTCACACATCTCCCAATGTCACACCACGTAGGGCCCCAGTCTCAGGTTCCAGGTAGACAGGAATTTGGGGAGTCGCTATTCAACCCAGTTCTGTCCATGTTTCCTTGGAAATCTTTCATCATTCCAGGCTTGAAACCTCGGGACCGTCCCAAGATACCCCAACCTCTCCGGGGCGGGGGCTCCCCCCAGCTCTCGCCGGGCTTCCTGAAGGAAAGTACGTGGCTCTTATCAGATGTGTGCGGAAATCTGTCGGTTTTGCTCCCGACTCTGCTGTGGTCATGTGACTCCAGAGCCTCTCATCAGTGACAGATCAGGTCCCTCCTGGAAACGCAGGGTGGTGGGAACAGGCGCCCGGCCCCTCCTGCCGTCAGGGGCTAGGGCGCCTCTGTGGGGAGGGCTGACCCAGGATCCCAGCACTGCTGGTAAGAAAGCGTGAGTGAGATGCAGACGCGCCGGACAGGGCTGGACACTGCTACAGCCCTGCGACAGGCCTGCGACAGCCAGTGACTGGGGGCTGGTGCGTCAAGACCCCATCAGGTCCCCACGAGGCCCCCGCTTGTGCAGCACCTCCCTGAAGAATCACTCACAGGCAACATAACAAATCAGGGAGCGTTTTGAAACGCCCGCCTTGCTCAGGGCAAGGAGGCAGCCCCCGATGTCCCACTCTGCCTGTGTGGCCCTGCTACCTGCACAGCCCGCATTTTTGCAAGTCAAAAACATTCCTACTGAATGGTATCACAGCTGCATGCATCTTTGGTTGGCCAAGTGACCCTTTCTGCTATAGCGCTGGGTTTTTCTGCATTTTACTCCAATGGTTCTCTGTACCTAACCTTTTATGTGGTTGACAACTTGTTTAAAAAAAAAACCTGCTGTATGATAAACATCGGATGACCCCATTTTTTGCAGAGATGTCATTCCTTTCTTCACAGAGTGAACAATCACCTCTAAATTCTTCTGGGTGGAGTTTAGATTTTTCTTAAACTGGGTTCTCTTGAAGGCACATGCAGGGGCATAGAGAAACTTTACGTTATTCCAGCAGGGAGTGATTCTGAAATGACACCTGGGCCGGGCGCAGTGGCTGACACCTGTAGTCCCAGCACTCTGGGAGGCCAGGGCCAGAGGCAAGAGCGAGACCCCATCTCTATTAAAAATAGAAAAAATTAGCAGGGTGTGGTGGCATGTGCCTGTAGTCTCAGCTACTTGGGAGGCTGAGGCAGGAGGATGGCTTGAGCCAAGGAGTTTGAGGCTGCTGGGAGCTAAGATGATGCCACTGCACTCTAGCCAGGGTGACAGAATAAGACTGTCTCAAAAAAAAAAAAAAAAAAAGAGAGTCAGAACATCCCTCCCATTTCTCCAAGATTTCATTTGATCTCCTGACTGGTTATCCAAGGCACAAGGGTCCCTGCGACACCCAGGTTCCTTGCTGTCCTGAGCCCTAACACAGCTGACCCCTGCGTAGGGGGCAGAGGGAGTGTGGTGTGGCTGTATCTGCCCCACGTGCCAATGATGCTGAAGTCGGGAACGTTCCCTAAGTGACTTTGCTCATTAGAAGTGGTACAAGTGGGGCGAAGGGCGGCCACCGTGTGCAGGGCCCACTCCCATCCACATCGAGCTCTTTGGAGCTCGGGGCACACCCGCTGGGTGGGGAGTGGGCTGGGTGGTGGGCGTGGTGGCAGAGCAGAGGCAACTGAGAGAAAGTCACAAACCTCTTACAGAAGGTAAAAGCTTAGGAAAGGTCTAGACTCAGATCTTTGCCACTCGAAGCGTGGTCCCTGGAAACGTGTTAGAAATGCAGGATCCCAGGCCCCACTCCAGACCTCCTACATGAAAACGCTGTTTAACAAGATCTCCAGCAATTCTCCTGCTCCTCGAAGCTCGAGCATCCCTGCTAGAGACCAGAGGTCCACAAACCAGAACCCTCCAGGGCTTGTGGAAATAGGTGGCTGCCCACCCCCCCAGGTGCTGATTCAGGTGCGGGGGGTGGGGGCGCAATGGGTCTGCATTTCCAACAGACTCCCAGGCGTGGCCCATGTTCCCTCTCTGACGCCGGAGTCCGCCAGGTGCATGTCTGAGTCACTTGGGGCTGCCAGACCCACCTGCAGGGACCCCGATCGGCTCCATTCAGTTCTCTCCACCATAGAACACAAAGGGGGTGTCCCACCAAAGAGCTGCTCCTGCTGCTTGCAAGACACAAACATCCACACGTAAAAAAGGAGGCGCTGGCCACACCGGTGGTCTATGCTTGGCTATATTCAGAGCACACAAGCTTTATTCAGCGACAATGGCAGTATTTCATGAGAATGAGCCACACAACAGTGTGAATGCTGCTTTCAGCACAAAATCTGGGAGCGAACGGTTACAGCAACAGAGTCCCGACCCCATGGTCCTACCCTTCCCTCCCCAGGCAGGCTCAGGCTGCTCCTGGCACACCTGGACACGTGCACCTGGGCCTCAGCCCTGGCCCCACTGGTGCCGTCACCTGCCCTCTCCACGGCCTCTGCCTCTCCCAGGCCACTGGGCCAGAGGGGAGGGCATGGGCTGGGTCCCCTGCTCAGCTCTGCCAGGCCACTTCTTCCTTCTCAAGGCCACCTGGGAAGCAGCTGGGCAGCATGAACGCCCCCCTCCACCGACAGGGACCCAGGTCCCCACTGGATCCTGACTCCACCCCTTCTTTTCCTCAGTGAGGGTTTAACATAAGGGTTTCTACACTCACAAAGTATTGGTCCTGCCCCCATCCAGCCCCCAGCAAGCAGGCAGGGAACAGGGTGGCCCTACAATGGGCGAGGGAGCTGCAGAAAAAACACACAAAGGGAGGGGCCGGGCCCAGGACCTGTTGGGGCCAAGTGGAGAAAATCAAATTTGATTTTCGTCCTAATTCAGGGTGCAGCCCAGCAATTGACTTAACAGATACAGAGCAAATCGTCTGAAATGCCCGCATGACACATGTATGTGTGTTTGTGTGTGTGCACTCATCTGTGAGCGGGCCCATCTGTGTGTGTGACCCTCTGTTATGGATCCTTAACTGTGTGTGGGCTTCTGAGCTCTCTGGCGTAGGCAGGGATGCCTGGGGGAGGGAAATGTGAACCCCCCACGGATGGCAGATGTGCCCATGTGAGAGGAAAGGGCGAGGGGCAGCCAGGCCCACCTGGGAGAACACAGGGAACATGCCCAGTGTCAGAGTCCTGCCCAGAGCCTCTTTAAGGACAGGGGGCGGGATGGGGATGACTGAGAAGGGCTTACTTCAGTGGCTGGACTATACAGATGGGCGAATGGCTGGGGGTGTGACACAGAGAGGCTTGTGGCAGTGGCTAGACTGTACAGATGGCCAGCTGGCCAGGGCCAACAGCTCCTTGCATGTGAACCCCTCCTGGTCAGAGGTGCACACCACCCTGCCCGAAGCTCCAAGTAGGTAATCACTTAACACTGAGACGGGGGTGGGGTGCTCACACAGTGTAAGTTTTGACAGATTTGTAGAGGGGCGGGAGCAGCCCATGGTTCTCGCGGACAATTTCCAGGTACTCAGATGGAGTCTCCAGCAAGAAGGGCCCACAGCACATCTGGCAGCAGCACCTGACCCCAGAGGGTGGCTCCGGGTTCTTGTCAGACATGGGGGAAAAGTCAAAATCAGCCACCTATAGTGAACAAAACCCCATGGGTCAATTACCCACCCACTGGGAGCCCCATCAGGTGGCCTTACGAGCTCAGCTGCCTAGCAGCAGCGTGCACAGAAACACGCTTCTGGTGCCACACATATGCAAGGGACAAGCACAGAAGGAGATGAGTCAGATGGGATATCAACTTAGTAATTTTTACCAGTCTATGGATGGGCACATCATGCCAAGCCCCAGGCCCTTGCTCTAACATCAAGACCCCCTCCAGGCATCCTGGCCTGGCCCCCAAACCCTCTCCAAAGACCCTCCCTAGGCAGGGCCCAGTGGTCCAGCCCCCACTCTTCTGAGCACCCACCTCCACCATGTCCTTTTGCTGAGTTGCATTCCGCAGGGTCAGGTACATGATGCAGGCCAGCATCACAGTGATAAGTGTGGCACATGGGAAGGCAAAGACAGCTGGCTGGATGCCTGGGAGTGAGAGAGGTGAAGTCATGGGACTGGGTAGCTGGTGCTGAAATGCTGGTTCTCAGGAGGCGAGCACAATGGGGAAGAGAACAGTCGACCCCTGTCAGTGATTTTTTTTCTCTTATGTACATGCATCCCAACCAGGCAACCCCAACAGGCAAGTCCAAGACTTTGAAAAAAATATAATAAATTGGGGTATGGGTTTTTTTTTTTAAAAAATACATCCACAAGTTACTTAATAGTAACTTCCAAGAGTGGCAGCTAAATTCCCTACCCCTTGAGTGTGGCCTGGACTCAGTGACCAGCTCCTAGGGTACAGCAGATGACAGGAGCAATGATGCATGACTCCCAAGTCTAAGCCATAAAAGACATCACAGCTTCCTCCTTGCTCTCTTGGGTAATGTCCTTTGGGGAAGGGAAGCCATGCTGTGAGGACATCCAAGTAATGCTGTGACCTCTGCTGCAGCTTCCTGCCCTCTGGCAACTCCAGGCTCACCCACCGAGCCTGTTGCTAGGAAGTGGCATGGTGTAGTATAAAGAGCCCAGTGTCTGCAGTTGGGCAATCCTGGGTTCAAATCCTGCCTCTGATCAGACTACCTGATGCTAATGCTGACCTACGAGGCTGATGTGAAGATGCAATGAAGAGGGGACATGGATGTGCCTGGCATGTGGCAGGTGATCAGGAATTGTGGGTTTCCTCTCACTCTTTCCTCACCCTCTGCCATGAGGATCTGTTTCCTAAGAAAAGGCAGTGTTGATGACCTGTACTGCTGTCTTCTCTGCAATATTCAGGGGGTTCCAGGCACTTGGTGCCCAAGGGGTGCGGAGAGCCCAAGGCCCCCAGTGATGTGCACAGGTCAGCCAGGGCCCAGAGTGGAGTATGGTGTCTGCTCAGGGACTCAAAGAGGGACTGGAGAGACTTTAGGGGATAGTGACAGCATCAGGTATACCTACAGGGCCACTGTGAGGACAGGTGCAGCTGGCATGCTCAGGGGCACAGGGAACTCCTACCCCAGGAAACAGCACTGGACCAGGATCCAGAAAGCCCAAGTTTGGCTTGTTGCCTCCCTGTGCCTTAGTTTCCCCTTTTGTAGCATGAAAGGTGGGGCCGAGTTAGGCATCTGAAAGACCACCCCTGAGGGTCCTACTTTCTCCTCTATGTAAGGAAGCACTTTTCTGGGGTCCCAAAATCCCTCAAGGAAATGTAGTGTAGAACCCAATGCTGCCATCAGCTAATCCTGTGCCCGGAAGCCAGTGGCCAGGCCTGACGATGGTTTGAGGAAGGATACTCCAAGGGGAGACGGTTGGGTGCCCTTATTAATGACATGGTCTGTACTTTAGACTTTCTGAGCAGCTCATTCTGCCTGGAACACTCACCACAGCCCTGTGAGTTGGGCAGAGTTACTATTAAGGATGCTGGTTTTCACGGTGGCAACCGCAGGGACAAAGGTGAAGAAGGTAGGGTTAGGGGGATGGTGGTGCCTCATTTGGTGTGGCAGTGTTCATGCTGGGGACATGTGTGATCTCAGGAATATGTGAGAGGCAACACTGACAGCAAAGGTGTTGGTCCACAGGCTGGGCACTGGGGCTGGCGGTGGTTTGGGCTTATAGGCTTGGGTGGGGGCAGGGGTCACAGAGGTGATTGCGAGGGAATGCTGGTTGAGTTGTTAGTAGTGACAATGACAGTGCTGGAAGAGTAACTGATAGCAGAGTGCACGGTAATGGTGGTGGCTGAGCTGGTGGTTGTTAGCGGTGCTGGTGATGACGGTGCTGGTGTTGGGGCTGGCAGAGCTGGTTGGGGTACTGGCAGTTGGCCAGCAGTGGTGTTGGTGGTTGCTGGAGTCAGTAGGGTTACTGATGGTGCTGGTGCTGGTGGGCTTGGGTGCCAAGGACCTTGGTAGGGCTGGCTGGTAGGAGCTACTGGTGGCAGTGACAGGGTGGACAGGTTTGTGCTGCCCGTGTGGCCCTGGAGCAGAAGGCAAGGGGCCACTTACTGGAGGGCCACACCTGGACCCTGTGGTACTGATGCGTCTTGCTGATGACATTCTCCGCCCGGATGCTGAAGCAGTAGTCCCCAGGGTCCCTGAAGGTGTGGGTCAGGTTGTACGTCATGCTGGCCACGGACACGGGGTGGCATTCCCCCTCCTCCAGCGGGAGGCACTCGGGCTTGAGACGCCAGCACACGGTCAGTGGGGGGCTGCAGGGAAATGGGGACAGTTTTCCAGAAATGGCTCGACAAAGAGCATGAACACAGACCAAGGCCAAGAAAGGCCGGAAGGTATGAGCATCAGTGTCCTTTGCATGACAGGACACCAAGCTGTCCTGGCCTCAATGTCACACATTCCAGACCAGGGAACACAATGGTGCAGAAGAGATGTCCCCAGAACCCCTTGGGATCTCAGGCTAGTGAGGCAAACAGAGGTGCACAGACTGCTGACTGGGGGCAGCATGAGTGCTCCAGTGGCACACTCGGTGTGCTTTGGAAGCACGGGGGAATAATAAGCACGTTCTTAGAGGAAATCTGGGAAGCCTTCCTGGAAGAGGTGGCGTTTGAGCAGGATCTGAAAGGATAAGTGGTCCTTTGACAGGTGAGAAGGGGTGAAGGTGTTCTGGGCTATCTGCAGGCCACAGGCACAGGCTCAGACACCAGAAAATGCAGATCCATCCTAACCCCAGGCCCCGAGAAAAAGCCACACACTTGTGTGACCTCACAGATCAGGTCTGCCAAACCCAATGCATTCCCATCCTCCACACACTAAGCTCCTGCCTCCAAAGCCCCCGAAAGCTTTAGAAACCACCTGCAATCCCTAAGTTAGCTCATCGTCCTCTTTCCTGGGCTTCCTTTGCCCACCCTCCGCCTGGCCTACATCGCTCCAATGTGTCCCTGTGTGGGGACAAGAGTCCTTCGAGGGCTGGGCCCTGACCACTGACCTCTGCAGCTTTATCCATCCCAGTGGCCCCAGGGGGATAGCAGACACCCACGTGGGGAGGACACACCCAGCACCTCTAGTCTCCTCACTCATAATGCTGTTCTTGCCAAAAGCCTGCACCGGGCCCCCCAGCAGGCGAGCTCCTTAGAATCCCCTGGGATACCCACTTCTGTTTCTTGTGGGGTCCCCCCTATACACACAGAACCCTTAGAAGCAGTGGCTCTGTTTTGTCCCCTCTTGTCCCTCCAGCTTCTGGAACAGTGCCTGGTCCAAAGCAGATGCTCGGCCAACTTCTGCTGGCTGGTGCCAGCTCCCCTGTGCCAGCAAGAGGGCAGGACAGGCTCTCCGGAGCCTTTGGAGGACAGGAGTGTTTGAACATGTGAGAGGAGAGGGAGGGGGCTCTGGGGCAAGGAACCGCATAAGCGAAGGCCAGGGGGCTGGAAAACAGGCCCACATGGCCCATGGGGGGCTAGTTACGAGAGGGGTGCCTTCTCTGCCTTTGCCTCCCTACCCTCGCTGCAGACAGCCCCACAAGGCCCGTCCTCTCTCCCTGGCACCTTGAGAATGGGGCTGTGCCCACACTCTCCCCACGCACAGCCTCGGGGCAGAGTGGCCCCACTTGCTGGGGCCCGTGAGGAGATGCAGCAGGCTGAGGAGCACCTGTCGGAGCATGGAGGCAGAGCTCCCCGGGGTTCACTCACCTCCCCAAGAAGTTCAAGGTCACCGTTAGCTTTTGGAAGGTCTGAATTAGGGTGGGCCCCAACACTTGGATGCCTCGAAGGGTTTCTGTAAGGCAGAGAGAGCCCCGTTAGACCCGGTGACTGAGGACTGCTGTCACAGGCTCCCAGGACCTGGGGCTGTGTGACCTCCACCCTGTCCTCTCCTCTGTTCCTCTCCCAAGGGAGGGTTGCAGGTTTGTCCAGGGCACCGTGGGGTCTTGCCCTCCCCTGTTCAACAGCAGGTGGTGGAGCCAGCTTAGAGGGAGGAAGTGGGAGAAGGCAGGCAAAGGGCGACTGTCCCACCCACCGCCACCAAGCCATCATGTGTGCCACTGGGAAAAGCACCACCCCTTTAGCAAGAACCAAGAAATCTTCCGAAGCTGCCCGGGCCTCCCTCTCGCCAAAGCCAGAGAGAGATGGGTTTGGAAATGCCCTCCCTGTGCAGTGGGCGGACGCCATCCAGCCAGCTCACGGCAGACAGCTGGTCACAGGCTCTGGCTCTGGGAGCAGGCAGCCCTGTGCTCAAATGCCACTCTGCCACTGTGGCCTTTGGTGCCGTCTGTAAAGCAGGGATAATGACAAAGACTGCTCAGAGGATGGCAGGGCATGAGAAGACAGGGTGTGCCTCTAGCCCGAGCCACTCTAATCTGTGCAGGCAGTGACCCCGCCCTGGAAGGAGCTGTGTCAGGGCAACCCATGGGGCCGGACGCTCAGCCTTTGTCAGCCCAGCTGGAGACCCACCCTGCAGCTTCAGCGAGGCGGAGAAGTCACCGGTCTTCTGCATAACGCCCTTCCCGGTGTCCGGCTCTGCCTGCTCCCACTCCGCCACCACTTTGAGCTTCACGGTGAAGGTGCCAATGATGGAATAGTTGTAATAGACCACAGAGTCTTCGGTCACCATCTGGGTCCTGTAAGGGGACAAGGAAGAGAAAGGGGGAAGATGTCAGAAGGTTGTTTCCCCTTCTTGTACCTCAGAAATGATTTGTGTGACTTGTTAGAGTCGGGGGTTGGGGGGGCTGTACGGTGACATTCCTGGCTACCGATGAGCATACCTGTCGTTGCAGCAGAGCCCCTAGAGCTGACTCAAGGTCAGCTGGCCCATTTCCCAGGTGAGGAAACTGAGGCCAGGGAGGGCAGGAAGGGACCCACATCCCTTCCTCTCCTCTCTGTGTGGGGATGTGATGTGGATGAGAGGTTCCGTGTCCTCCAAGAGGCAGCTATGACAGCCCATCAGTTTCACGCTGCAGAGAGGCAGCTGGAAGGGTTCTCAGCTCTGCAGACTGCCAGAATCACCCACGGCTTCAATGTGCCAACCACCAGATGCCTTCACCAGTGCCAGCACCTTCGAAGTTTGGGTCCCACCAGCCCCCTGGTCACCCCTGGAGAACTTGCCAGAAGCCTACACTGTGCTTACACAAAGTGGCTGCTGGTTGTTGTTTTGCTTCTAAGTTAGAGGTGGGGGAACTCCCAGCCATGGGCTCTCACCCCACCTCCCAGCCAGGAATGTGGGAGAGGCCTCATGTTAGACACAAGGATACAAGGGGTAGGGGTGAAGTATGAACTCTGGAGTTAAGAAAACACCTGGCTTTCAATCTCTGCTCCAGACTTTCTATTTAACTCTAAGCCTTACCTTTCTCATCCGTAAAGCAGGGAGAATCATACCTCCATCATATAATATATAAGGTGTATGACATCATGCTTTTTTCCTCCAACTACCCAAATCACTTCATAAGGAAGTCTAATAACAATCAAGAAAATCTTTGTGTTGATTGGTCAATGCTCTTTACATATGAAGTTTATTAAAACTCATATATATCTTCCAAATATTTTCTCCCAGTTTAGCCTTTATCTTTTAATTTGATTTCCTTCTTTCACATTCAAATTTTGTATTTGGTGATGCTGGTCTTGCAAGTTTTTGTCTTTGTTTTACTCTTAGAAATGCTTTCCCCGTTGTCAAATTATCCAGTTGCAGGTGATCATCTACATTTCAATCTAGTGCTGGTTCATTGTGTTTGATTTCTTAATCCATCTGAAGTTGTTTTTCTTAGGAATCAGGTTGTTTCTCTCCCAAATAGTTAAATAACTGCCCCAGTACCATTTCTTAAATAATCCATCTTTACTTACTGGCTGGAAATATCACTGTTATCATATACTGAATGTATATATAAACTTAGGTTAGTTTCTGCATTTTCTATTCTATTCCATTGAGCTGCCTACTGTTGCTAGAAAATGTTTACAGTTTTTCAAATGCATGTATGAATGCATTTTCAGTTCCTTTCCCCATCCCTGTTCAACAGAATTTTGCTTTTCTGGTCATGTTTCTTCCTCTCACAATACTGAGAAATTCTCTCTTCATTTTGTAAGTCTTTTTAAGGTTCTCGGTATAGTTTATGGTTTTATTCACATAGATCCTATGATTTCAGGTTAAGTTTATTATTGGTTTGTATATGTTTTATATCTATCATAAAAGATCTTTTTTGCCATTATATGGAAAAGCTATGACTGTTTTGTAACATATTACTAAAACCTCTTTTTAGTTCTAAGACTTTTCAGTTGAGTCTCTTGTACTGTCTATGTAAATAGTATCGTCATCTGTATATAATGATTTTGTCTCCTCCTTTATAATATTTATATTTCTTTTTCTTATTTCATTGGCTAGTCAAGAAAAATGTTCAGTTACAATAGAAATAGTGAATAAAGTCTTGACTTGAAAGGACTTGAAAGGAATTGCCCCTAATAAATATGGAGACAGTCCACTGGTTTGAGACAGATGATCCAGATGTTCTTCACTATGATAAAAAACCATTATATATGTGTGTGTGTGTGTGTGTGTGTGTGCATATATACATATCTTAATTGGATGAACTTTAGAATCTTTGTCCCATGCCAAAAATTTTTCTTGGATTTGTGCTAAACTTACGGGATAGCTGGGGTTGGGCAGGGATGGACCTCTTACAACATTAAGATTCACCAAGCACGACGTGGTGTGCATACCCATTCCCCACCTCTTTGACACTTCTTGGTAGCTCCGTAGTTTCCTTCACACAGGATCTTGGCCATTTCTAGGTTAAGCATGTTCCTATATTTATTTTATAAACTAGTTTTGTTATTATTAATAGGAGTCCCCTCTTTACCTTCTAACTTCTTATTACTAGTATATAAGAAAGCTATTGATACCTTCCCTTGGTTTCCTACCTAAATTCTTAACATTTTTTTCCCCACTGCTTCTCTGGACCTATGCTCGCCAATATATAGCTACCAGACACATGTGGCTGCTTAGTTTTAAATTAAGTAAAATTTAAAATTCTATTTCTCAGTCATATTAGCCAAGACGCAAAGGCTCAACAGCCACACGTGGTAGAGAGAGAATCACTGAGTTTCCACTGGACAGAGCTGTTTCTTCAAGTAAATAACACAAGTTTCTGCAAGTAAATAATCTTTTCTGCAAATTGCTTTGCAATATTTATCCCTCATTTATCTTCTTGACTTTCTGAATAAGTTAGAACTTCCATGATAAGGTTGAAGGAGACTAACAAAGAGCATCCTTGTCTTACTCCTGCATCTAGAGACAGCCCCCCAGCCAGTATTTTGATGGAATAATTCCCCTGAAGTGTTGGATCACAGGTCCCGTTTCTCACCGAGGGTGAGGGAATCCACACTCTACATTTCACCACTCTGTACAATGTTAATTGCTGGTTCCAGCAACTTCTTTTTCTAGTTTACTGAGATTTCATTGAACATCCATGTCTGCCTATTCTAACACTTTTTTGGCATCTAAAGAGATGATCCTAGGATCTTTCTCCTTTAACTTATTAAAATGATGAACCGAAATAATAAAGTTCCTAACAGTGAATTGTTTTTAGTATTCTAAAATACTCCTGACTTCCATGCGTCTTAAATAAGGTTATGCAAAGGCTGTGGGCAAACCTAGTGTGTCTTCCAGAGGTATTGTCATTATTTTTAGATCAAAAGGAACACAGATACATTATGGAGTAGAGAACAAAATGTGTGTCTGTTTTCAAGATGAAACATACCGCTTAGACAGACAGGTTGCTCTTGGGCTAGACCCTTTCGAGAGCCTGGAAACTGCTCTTCTGAAGTTAAAGGGATTTTAGTGACAATTTTAGACACGTATGACTCTCATTGGCTATGGTGTATTATTATTTTAATGAAGTGCTATGTTAAATTTGCTGTTATTCCAGCCAAAATCATTGCATTTGAGGTTATAATTTAAATGGCATATTGTCTTCTTTTTTGAGCTATGTTAATTTTGTAGAATGAATTGAGAAGCTTTCTATCTTGGTCTAAACCCTGGAGGACTTTATATCACAACAGAATTGCTGTGTCTTTGAAAGCATAAAATAACTTGTCAGCAAAACCATCTGGTTCAGATCCCTTTCTTAGAGATAATTCATTTGCAACATTTTCTACTTTCAAGTCAATTCTAGTCATTTACATTTTCCTAGAAAATCATTCGATTCATTGACATTTTTAAATACATCAGCATGGGGTTTTGAATTGCACAAAGTACCCTATCATCTTACAATTTAAAAAATCTTATCACTTTACCTGTAGTGATTGCTACTTTCTCATCCTTGATAGGATTTTTAATGTGTGTGTATAGAAGTGTATTTTCTTATAAGAAAATTAAAAAATAAATTTTAGCTTAAGAAATTAATACTAGCTTGAGGTTTTGTACTTTATTTCCCCTGCCCCTCCTCAAAAAAAAAAAGCTTTGAGTTTATCAATTCTGTTTTTCTATGTTCTAATTCATGTTTTTGTATTTATTAATTCCTTCATTCTTTTTCTGATACGTGGGGATTTTTTCTTTGTGAGTCGAGTGCTTTATTTATTTTATTTTTATTCTTATTTAATAATTAAAACACTTAAAACTGTGAATTTGGGTCTAGTTACAGCTTTGGAACTATTCTCTAAATTTGTATGTATTAATACCCTTCATAGTTATTTTCTAAATATTATGTCATCACAGTTTAAAGTTACTTGTGACCCCAAAATCATTTTAGGATCATGCTTTTTTTGTTTTGTTTTTTGTTTTTTTTTTTGAGACAGAGTCTGGCTCTGTTGCCCTGGCTAGAGTGCCATGGCGTCAGCCTAGCTCACAGCAACCTCAAACTCCTGGGCTCAAGCGATCCTCCTGCCTCAGCCTCCCGAGTAGCTGGGACTACAGGCA